>SOPF01026376.1:88743-145337 GCA_012979155.1 Hypericum perforatum | reverse complement strand
GGTATTTAAAAGGGATGAAATGAGTAAAATAAGGTAAATTATTGACAATATCCAACCTATACGTTTTTATAGTTGAATTCATATTCTACCCACGATCCTATGAGTATTTTTTATAAAGATCTGAACTCAAAATTGGGTCTAAACAAAGATACATATCATGCCCATAGATCTGCTACTTTATACAATAATTTTTTAAATTTTAATATAATTCATATAAAGATTAAGAAAAAAATAAAGTCTACATAATAAACAATAATATAAATTTAATTTAAACCAAATTATAATATTTAAACTAACTAAGTAAATATGATTAAAAAATTATCAATAAACTAATATAAAATTTCAAAATAAAATAATTTCTAGCTAAATTTTCATGTGCCTTAAGAATAAATATTTTTATTATCTTATTGATTAACAACTAGGTTTCGCTAATTAAGCGTTCGAGTTTTTTTGGTTGAATATTACATTTTCTAATAAGCAGTTATAATTTTTTGGAGTTAATTTATATATCTATTGTAATTATTTTCATAATGATCTAAATAATAGTTCTCTGTGTAAGACCATGAGTTTATGGGTGAGCGTGAGTATAAGTTTATATCGACCTTGTCGAGATCTATATAATATTAAAATGGGAAAATTAGGCTAAAGCCCGTGTACTTTAGGAATTCAACCGTTTTAGGACCTGCTGTTTGAAAACTACTCTTTTCGTCCCTACTGTACAAAATAACCAACCTTTTTAGTCCCTAAAAATCAACAATTTTTTTATGACCATTATGCCCTTCTTTTAAGAAACTAACCCAAACCAATACCCAAACCCAAATAAATCAAACCCAAATAAACCAACCTAAAATCTAATCTAACCCAAATCTACATCCGGCCGGATGACTACCAGGACACCCTCATCTCCGGCACTGTCGACTTCATCTTCGGGGACACTACCACCCTTATCCAGAAGGGCCTCATCATCATCTGCATGCCCACGACTGCACTGATCGTCGCGAACTCATCGACACCGTCAACCACCGACTCACCGACAGGTTCCAAATCTAACGAGTCACAACTTGACATCCCATCCTCGAATTCGGAAAATTTGGTTGACTCCTCGCTTGAGTATCCCACTAGCAGGAGCCCGAGCTCATCGTCGAATGCCTCTAAGAGGTATCAAGCTCCCGATTTCCAACCCCTCGACCGTCACATCCAACCCCTCGTCGGGGACCTCTAGGTTCTACCAAACAAAGGCTCATGGAAGTTGATCTTGGACAAAGTGGGTCGGGCCCGGTCTAACTCCCTTCTCTCAACCCCTCACGATCACCTCACCTACCTCGTCTTCAACATCCTTGCCCTAGCTAAACTACATTGTTTCAAGGACGCCCTCACTGAGCTTGACTCCCTTGAAAGCTTTGACTCCCACTACTACCAATACGAGAACTATACCAAGATCTACCCTAACCGCTCTAGCTCAATCGTCCCCTTCACCCTCTGCTGGCTCCACGCCCTCGTCCCGATTAAGCTTGGTAACTACCAGACCAGCCTCCATCGATTCTATCTCCTGGTCAACTCTGTTTTGGGGTTTTCTGGGATTTAATTAGGGATTCTATCTCCTGGTCAATTCTATCTCCTGTGGGTTTTACGATTTGGTTCCCGTGAAGGTTAATTTGAAGAATTTTTTGATCGGGTTGGTTACAATTATGATCGGAAAAAATGGGAGGTGCTTGGCTCTAGTCACAGAGACAAAGCATGCACTAAAGGGAGGTGCTTGATGCCAAATTGTTTGTTTTGTTGGTGTCTGTTACTTCTGCCTCTGGGACCTCATCACGCGATCCACGCCGGCGAGGACGAAGAAGAGTTTTTGAAGAAGATGGAGGAAGATGAAAGGTTTTACTATTTGGATTGGTTGGGTTCAAGATGATTTAGTTCAGTTTATTTGAGTTTGGGTATTGGTTTGGGTTAGTTTCTTAAAAGAAGGGCATAATGGTCATAAAAAAAATTTGTTGATTTTTAGGGACTAAAAATGTTTGTTATTTTGTATAGTAGAGATGAAAAAAGTAGTTTTCAAACAGCAGGCCCTAAAACAGTTGAATCCTTAAAGTACAGGGGCTTTAGCCTAATTTTCCCTATTAAAATTAATAAATACAAACCCACACCACATCAATGATCTGTAGACCTTAAGACCTACATGGTGGGATAAGGGTTCAACCCATAGAATATGTATTTTTTTACCATTCCTAATATTTAAACCATCTCATAATATTATTAGAGACTTAAGTAGAGAAGTTAACATACATATAGATGGAAGGTAAATCCAGTCCAAAGGTAAATAATCTAGTCTACGTTGCTTATTAACAATCTTCCTCCTATTATTTCTTGTTCTTCTTTTTAGATGGAGATTGAGAATTTTTCCCTAGGTCTTCCATCCAGGAAACCCTAGCTGTCCCATCTGCTCGAAAGGTAAATCCAAGTCCAACAAAGGGACTTTTGGAGGAACCTAAAATTTACATCTCAATCTGATCCTTCATTTTTAGAAGCTAACCCCAATCCTGCTCCAAACTCTGAAGTCTAGGAAGTGTCTTCAGTTTCAGGAACCACCTCTCCCAACCTTGTTAGAGTAGTAGGTCCCTTATTTCTTGATAACCAATGAGGATCTTTGCTTGGAACTATCAGAGTTTAGGTTAAGCCCTGACAATTCAAGTCCTCAAGGAATTTATCCGAAAGCACTCTCTGCAAATAGTATTTCTTATAGAAACACGACAGCAGAGAGTGAAGATGAAGAAATTGATAAAGAGTTGTCATTTTACCAATTGTTTTTACGTTGATTGCTATTGTATTACTGGTGATTTGTCTTTGTGGTGGACCTCCAATGTTGATACCATGTGCTCTAATTTGGCTACTAGTTCTACTTGGTTGTCCTCTTTCATTTATGGGAAACCTGATTCTAGCAAAAAATGTGGGTTTTGGTCTAAATGCAATAATCTCTGAGATAATTCTTCCTTACCCTGGCTTTGCCTAGGTAATCTTAATACCATTTTGCACCCTAGCAAAAGGCTTGGTGGAAATGCCCCATCCTTAGCAAATATCCCTCTTACTTGATTTTATGCATGAAGGGGACCTTCTTGACCTTGGTTTCAAGGGGAACCCCTTCACCTGGTCCAATGGTAGATTTAACTCTACCAACTTGCTCTAACGATTAGATAGAGGCTTGGCTAATACTGACTGGAGAAACTTATTTCCTAAAGCTCAAATCATTCATAAACCTATCTCATTAGATTCTGATCATGCTTTCTTTCTTTTAGATATTAACTTCTCTACATTCTTAAAGAGGCCCTTTGAATTTGAACATTTCTGATTACAAGAAGAGGGATGTAGGGAGGTGGTTGACCATTCTCAGTCCTCTCCCTACTCTAGAGTCTCTGCCATGGTCTTTTAGAAGAAACTTTCCTGGTGCTCTTCCAGCATTTCCTTTAGAACAAAAAACATGACTGAGAATTGGAGGAATAAGATTGTGATTCTAACCTCCCATTTGTCCTCTCTCCAAGCCTCTAATCATGCTTTATTTTGCAAGGATCAAGAATTGGTTATCAGGAAAGAGTTAGCTTCTCTGTTTGAGAAAGAAGAAATGTAGTAGCATTAACGTTCTAGAATTAAATGGCTCAAGTAAGGTCATAAAAACTCTAAGTTTTTCCATACCACCTTCACCCAGAGAAGATTTTGTAACCAAATTATCAAACTGAAGAATGATTCTAAAGTCTGGATTGTGGATCCCTCTATTCTCAAATCTCTTATCTTCAATCATTTCAATTCTATGTACTCTGCCCATGCTACTTGTGATACTGAGCCAATTTTAGAGTATATTACTAAGCTTGTCTCTCCTTCTATGGCTGCAGGTTTACTTGTTAACATCTCAGACGAAGAAGTTAAAGCTGATGCATTTGAACTCGGAGGTTTTGGATCCCCAAGTCTCGATGGCTTCTCAGATTTGTTCTACCACAAGTGCTAGTCCATTGTCTCCTCTGATCTTATTACTTTAGTGGAGAACATATTTACCTCTGGGCTGGTTCCTAGTAATCTCGATAAAACCTATATTACTTTGATCCCTAAGTCGGCTTCTCATACTGTTATTGGTGACTTTTGGCCTATATGGTTATATAATTTTGCTTACAAATTCTATTCGAAGTTTATTGCCAACAGACTTAAGCCTTTAATGCCCTTCATCATTTTCGAAAATCAGGGTGCCTTTATTAAAGATAGATGCATCCAGGATAACATTATCATTGCTCACAAAGCCTTTCATCTTTTAAAAATCAACTCTATGAAGAAGGATCTCCCTGTGGCTATTAAATTAGATCTCAAGAAGGCCTTTGATTTGGTCAATTGGTCTTACCTTGAGAAGCTTATGCTTAAGTTGGATTTTTCTCCTAGATGGGTTACTTCATTATGAATTGTGTTCACTTTGCCTCTTATAGTATCTTATTCAATGGTTATCCTCTTAATTGATTTAAAGCCTTTCACGACATTCGACGAGGTAATCCCCTTTCAATGTTCCTTTTTCTCTTTGTCTTGGATACTTTGGCTCATTACTTGAAGCATGCTTAACTTTCTGGTATGATCTATAGGTACAAGTTTAACTCTCATTGCACTTCTATTTCATATGTTCTTTTTGTTGATAATACTTTGTTATTTGGTAGAGTTACTGTAGTCAAAACTAGTTCTTTTAAGACTATCTTAGACCTGTTTATTGCTGCCTTTGCTCAAACCATTAATTACCACAAGTCTAGCATTTACTTGCTAAATTTGAGTCAGATGCTAATAAACTTCTCATTATGAATACTCTTGGCATGACTCAAATGTCCTCCACTGACAAATACCTTAGTTTACCTTCTCTCTAGGGCAGATCTAAGTCTGAAGCTCTTAATTACATTTTGGATATGATAAGATCTAAGACCTAGAGCTAGAAATAAAAGCTACTAAGTCTGATGGGCTAGGAAGTTCTTATTAAATTTGTTATCTCTTCTATTTCCTGCTATACTATGTAATGCTTGCTTTTTTTAAAAAAATTTTGTATGAGGTTGAATAGTTTGATCACTAGATTTTGGTGGTCTAGTGAAAATCTATTGGATCAGTTGGGAGAAGCTTACTATCTTGAAGTTTGTTGGGGTTTATGCTTTAAAGATTTTAAGACCTTCAATATCGCTTTACTTACTAAGCAGGCTTGACATTTAGTCTCTAACCCCAACTCTCTCTATGCTCGTATCTTGAAAGACTTATATTTTCCTAATTCTCTTGAATACTTCTTTAGGTAGTAAACCTTCTTGGATTTGGTTTAGCATATTGCAGGGTAAAAATGAACTCATCAAAGTCTTAGTTTCCAGGATTGAAAATGGATCTCTCTCTCATTTGAAATTCTCCATGGGCCCCTTCCCTTCCTGGTGCTATAATCTATTTTTTCTCTCATGTTAGTATAGAACTTGCTTGTGTTTCTGATTTTATTTACTTTCTTTCGGGCACTTGGAATTAGAATTTGCTTAAAACCTTCTTCTTTGTTTACGAAAGAGATGTTATTTTTAAGATTTCTATTAGTTCTGTGAACACTCCTGAAAAATAAACTTGGACCAACAATGCCTTTGACATTTATATTGTCAAAAAGGTTATCACTATTTTAAAAATGTTATCCCCGGGTGATCAACTTGAACCTAGCTAGCTCTAGTACTCCTCTCTTTGACCTTAGAATTTGGAAGAAGCTCTGGGACCTTAAAATTTATCATAGGATCAAAAACTTCATACAATGTATGACTAAAGATTGTCTTCCCATCGTGGATAGCCTACAAAGAAGGTACCTCTCTCTTTCTACTGTCTGCAAAATTTTGCAACCATGCCCCTGAATCTACTTGTCACATACTTTTTGAATGCCATCATGCTAGAGCTAGCTAGTTTACTAGTGTATTCAATAATCATTACCTTCTTTCTTTCTCTTATGCCTCTTTTGCCCATTGGTTAGCTAGTATCTTTCATTTGCTGCATGATCCAGGTACCTCTAATCTTGCTCAACTTGCGATGTATATTTGTTGGAACATTTGGACTTCTAGAAATAAATTTTTTTTAGGACATTCTTATTGATCCACTTCATCTGCCTCGTTAGCTTCTCATTCTTGCTCTGAATTTACTCAGGTGAAGGGGCTACCTGTATCAAATAAAGCTCCTACTTTGAGCCAACAAACTTTTTGGAGTGCTCCCGAGAAGGAGATGACGAAGTTCAACTATGATGCATCCTGGGTAGAGTCCTCCTCGTACTTGGGCGTAGCTATAGTTGCTAGAAATTATGAAGGTCTCGTGGTGAAAGACCTAACTACTACTCGCTATGCTTCCTCCCCTATTGAAGTCGAGCTATTTGGGATTCAACTTGCTTTGGACATGGTCTCCACCTCCTATACTAATTCCAAAGTGGAGATTGAAACCGATTGCCTTATTGATTTTACTTTCTTAAGCAATCCTAATCCTATTGTTAATTGGAACCTTGAACTCCTAGTCTATAAGCTTAGATTAGACTTGGCGGCTTTGCCCGATTGTACTTTACTCTACACTTCTCGCTTAAACAACTGTATCGCGGATTGTTTGAGCAGACGATGTAGGTTGTCTACCCTTCCATCCAATTTGATTTGTAATCTCCCTACGAAAGTTGCAAACTTAATCCTTTCAGATTCTTTGATTAATATAGCTTTTTCTTTCTGCTAAAAAAAGTCTACATTGCTTACACGACCAATCAGTCACATTTCATATTTCTATTCTATACCGTATAATATACGAGAAAACACGTTTGCTACCGAAACCAGGCCATGATTTAATGGGTGCTTCGCATATTGGGCTCAACAAGTTAGCCCAGTGAAAAATCGTCCATTCGATCTCGCAGTTTATTTAGAGGCCAATTTTTTTTAATAATTTTTCTATTTTGTCAAATTCAAATTTGAAATTTTCTTAATTTAGTTTACATTTTTTAATATTTAAAGAAATTCTCGTTCTTGGGGTTGAAAGTTTTTTGATACTAGTCGACCAGGAGGAAACATCTCTTTATCTCTGTATCATCTGGAGAGGGAAAATTGACTTCGGCTAGTAGAATAGAAATGCATAGCAAGTGGCAATGAAGTCTCGATAATGTTGTACTTCAAAAAGTTTCATATTCCTAATTTGTCTTTTTCTTTGCAAATTTGGAATTGGGAAAACAATCTAATTTTTGAAAAGTTGAACACTTAAAAAGATATTTTATTAATAACGACTTCACAGTTTAAACACTTGCAATGTGCAATGTTAAACGGCGATTGATGATATTTCTTTTGGATAGTGAAAATTTTGAGGGTAAGAGAAACTTTTCTACACACAATAAGTAGTTCGATTTTTCACAAAAATAAATAAATAATAAGTAGTTTGATTCAGTAATGATAAACTCCTAGCAGTAACACTCCTACAATGTGAACCGACACTCTTGTGCGATGCAAAATTTGTAAATTTTAAAAATTGCACCGGTCCTTCAGTGAATTGCCGGATATTATCTTCTAAACTTATCTTCGGTTCCAACTTTTTTTTGTTGATGTTAAATTATTTTTTTGATTAGTGGATATGCACCGGTTAACAGAAACGATCACAACCCGAATTTAAATTAGTTAAATAAATATAAAAATACGTTACACAAGCTAACAAATTATGAAGTACCCTGTAATGGAGACATTTTACTTATTGTCTTAAATTATAATTATTTTTATTTTGGTAACCATAACTAATATGCCATCATTCAAATGTCATATTTAGTTTAGTCTATTTAAGTTATGTAGGTTTAACCTAAAAAATCAGAATTTTTTTATGTGGGAGAATTTTTTTTCACTAGATTTTTGTGAAGGATTTTTTTTACTAGACCCTAGCATTGAATATTGAGCAAATTGTCCTTAGGTCCCAATCTTTGCTAAAATTATTATTTTTATCTCTCTTATTTCGAAAAAGAGATTTTTGTCCCCCTACTTTACTTAATTATCACTCTTAGGTCCATGGTACCAGAATCGAGAAATTTCTCCGGCACCAAGGGACCTAAAATGTCTATTTTGCTCTTTAGCCAAAAATTGAAAAAACTCAACATCCCCGTACTCTTCCATGCCAAAAATTTCTCCGACACCAAGTCTCGCCACCGCACTCTTCCATCCGAGCACTTCCATCGCCGCATCAACCTTTCCCATTTTACAGAGAGCATTTATAACAGTACTGTAGCTAACCACGTAGGGTTTGCACCCGCTCTAGGATATATCATCGAATAGTTCAACAGCCTCTCCCAGGAGGTGCATTATCTTGTAGAGGAAGATGACGGTGGGGTGGTGGTTGTGCTTGGCGACAACGGTTATGAGATAGTTGAAGTGGAAAGAATGAGGGAGTGGCCGGGTCCCGATCATCTGTTCGAAATGGGACATTGCCTCTTCAAGATGGGTGAACATCTTCTTCGTTTTCTCTTGTTTCCGATCACCATTGCAGGTACTGATTGAGATAGAGCAGAGGGTGGAAGAAGATTTTTTTTAAGTTTTGGCTAAAGGGAAAAATAGACATTGTAGGTCCCTTGGTGCCAGAGAAATTTTCCGATTCCGGTACCAGAGACCTAAGAGTGATAATTAAACAAACTAAGGGAACAAAAGTCTCTTTTTCAAAACAGGAGGGACAAAAATAATAATTTTAGCAAAGGTTAATGTCCTGATGACAATTTACTCTTGAATATTTACCATCTTAGTTATATCTCCACAATCGACAAAAAGATAGCGGTAACTTAGAGTGGGCTTGGTATATGATAACACATGGTCAAAAAGGGAAGTTGAAATAGAAACCCCACCAATTGGATTAGGACTAAGCTCTACTCCCAAAAGAAACAAAGAACATAAAACAACACAGCCCAACTAACCTTCCAAGATCCTGATTGGCCTGTTCTTTCTACCTTGTCCTTGGTTACTTACTCTGCTTCTAGCCCAAAATCTTCCCAAGATCACTAAAACCTTTGTACTAAACAACCCTAGAGCCATGGCTAGCCTCTCCTTGGAGAGCCACTCTGCTGCTGATGCCTACTGGGTATTGGTCAACTGGTACAGCTACCAATCTTCTTCTGTTGTTGCTATGGTGACTTGTCTGGCTGCTTACATTTCTCTCTCCTCTCATCTCCAGAAGGTACATACACTTCCACTCTCTTGGTACCTTTCCATTTTTGTTTCCAAAGCTTCATTTAATTCATAGCTTTTGGGTCAATTTCTGTTAGCTGAAGAATTTTTGAGGTACTATTACTGGTTTCTTATTGGGGAAGATGCAATCTTTTTCTCATTCATCGTAGCGAGTTCTGTTGTCTGTGACAAATCTTGCGGTGTTGTTCCCTGCCATTTTAACCCTGTACCGAAATTTTCTTTATCTGACTAATTTGATCAGCAATGTATTTGGTACCATTTAGCATACGGCAGTTTTGAACAGCAATGTATTTGGTACCATTTAGCATACTGCAGTTTTGAAACAACTATCGGAAGTTGTCGAGCTTGATGCTGCATCATCACTTTGCTTTCTTTGCCTTTGCACAGGGAATGTGTATCGTAATGTTGTTGTCTTCGCATCAGCGAGCTGTATTAATCGATGCCTAGTCTCTAGCATTCTTAGTTTCAAGCTGTGCATGTTTTAAGTATATCCACATTCTAAAGCACTTGATGAATGTCTTGATATGTGCTCTGATGGGATGATTTTCAAGGAGATGTAGGACCTGACATATGTTCTCCTCGAATCTATTTCCGCTATATGTTTCCTATGTCATGCTTCTTGCCTCGACTTCTTGACATTGTTCAGCAATATCTCAGGGGGTTATAAGCTACATTCTTGGTGATGTAATGCCAATAGAAAAAGGGTAGTGTGTCCTTCCTTCTTTTTTTTTTATTCTGCTTTGCATTTATCCTTCAAAAGATTCAGAAGTGTGATTAATTCTTGTCGAATCGATTGCAGGTTTCCGTTTTGCGAACAAACTGGGGTGGCGAAACCGAATGCTGAAAATAAGGATGCTGGTGAATCCGTGGTTGAGGAAAATAATGTCGGCGATGATGAGGTTGACGTTAATCATGGCGATGATGACAATGATGATTCGTCTGATGGGGAAGACGATAACGAAGATGATTCGGATGCTCAGGGAAGTGATAGCGACGATGACGATAGCGACGACGACGGTAGCGACGACGACGATAGCGACGACGACAATAGCGACGACGACGATAGCGACGATGACGAAGAAGAAGATGATGAAGAGGAAGAAGAAGATGAAGAAAGCAATCAGCCTCCTTATAAAAGTAAGAAATGATCTCATGGTTTCTCTGATTCAAGGTTTTCTGTTATCCAGAAGAAATTTTCACCGTAACTCTACATATGACTCAGAAAGTTTACAAATCAATAAGTGACACGTGGGCATCACTTCATTAATCTGAAGAGTAAAGAGTAAAACATCCACACCTGCGACTTTGCGCCATTGTCCTACGCGTATAATACACGCACTAATTATAGATATGGACGCACACAAGGGGCCTGCATATGTCTGGCGGTCGTTGCCATCCCCGTTGACACGTGCCCCCCTTTGAATACCCTGATTGCGGAAGATAAATTGACCCTTGATGAGAAAGAAATAAAACGCTATCTTATGTGGTTGGTGTACGGAATTTGAATGATTTACTTTCATATAATTTATGTTTATGTTATTTTAGTTGTTGTACTCTATATAATGTCTTATTAATTTAATGAAGTTTATTATTTTTTCCAAATCATAATTTTTTTATTAAATTTTTTTTTGTTAATTACGACTTAGTCATTTTTTCGAGTTATATTTGTTATAATTTTTATTAAAAAATGATAGTTAAGATGATAGAAATAAAAGATAAATTAATTGATAGGGGGACAAATTTGATGTACACGAGAAATAAATAAATAAATTTTTTAGTGTCTTAGGTCGGTTATCTTCCAGTGTAGATGGTGTAAGGTATAAAATATTGTTATTAGTGGAAAAAGATGGTTACCAGAATTAGAATAAAATAATTGAATTTGATTCTCAAGACGATTGAAATTAATTACTTTTGCGAGAGCTAACAAAATTTGAAAAAAATATTTTTGTTAAATTAAAATAATGTCTCGAGAGAGATAAATTTTTGTAGGTATTTCTTTGCTTATTTATAGGAACAGAAAAAGGACAGAGAGAGTCTTTAGTCCATTGGATCAACATTACACTTAACCAAGCCCAGCCCATTTAATACCCTTCTCCCTCTTAAACCCTAAATTGGAATAATCAAAACCCTTTCATCCTCTCCTCTTTCGAAACCCTAATCCAAGTCAATTCCACCGACCCATCCCGCGCCTCTCGAACTCCTCCAATGGCGCCTGCGAGGAAGATGAAGAAGGCATCGGAAACTTCCGTGGCTGCCACAACCGTGTCTCCATCTCCGGTGACGGCGGAGATGCCCGTCGGACCTCACACCGGCGCCAAAGCTGTGTCGCCGTCTCCGGTTTCGGCGGAGACGGTGGAGAAGGCAGTTAAAGCCCTTCTGAAATGGAGGGCGAAGAAGTCCGAATCCGAGAAGCCACAACTTCTCGAGCAAGACGAGTTCTTGTACCTGATACTAACCCTAAAGAAGATCCCTACTGGAAACCAAACGAAACCCATCAAGCTCCCTCTGCCGAAGCCGCTGTACGACCCTGAGAACGACGGGTCCGAGCTCTGTCTTATTGTTGACGACAGGTCCAAGTCCCGGATCACCAAGGACGCGGTGAAGCAGAAGGTCGAGGAGGAGAAGATACCCGTGTCGAAGATCCTGAAGCTTTCGAAGCTCAAGAGTGATTACCGTCCGTTCGAGGCAAAGAGGAAGCTTTGTGATTCGTATGATCTGTTTCTGGCAGATCGGAGGGTGATTCCCCTGCTTCCCAAGATGTTGGGGAAGCAGTTTTTCAGGAAGAGGAAGATTCCCGTGGCAGTTGACTTGGAGCATCAGAACTGGAAGGAGCAGGTGGAGCGGGCTTGTGGGTCGGCAATGCTGTACTTGAGGACGGGGACGTGCTGTGTGTTGAAGGTCGGGAGAGTTTCAATGGGGACAGAGGAGCTGGTGCAGAATGTGGTTGCTGCTATTTGCGGGGCTGGGGAGGCCATCCCTAGGAAGTGGGGGAATGTGAGGTCTTTGCACTTGAAGCTTCTGGAGAGCTTGGCCTTACCTGTTTATCAGAAGTTGCCTGATGTGAAGTTGAAGATTGAGGCAGGTACGGGTAAGGTGGAGGAAGTTGGGGAGGGGAAGAAGACGGCTATGGTGGCGAAGGTTGAAGTGAAGAAGAAAAAGAAGGGAAGGATCAGTAATGTTATGCATATAGATGATCAGATTGCGGACCTGGTCCACAGCGAGGATAGCGATTTTGATGTTGGTGATGATGTTGTTGGAATGAAGAGGAAGAAAGGAGATGAAGAGAAAGACGGGAAGGTGGCTAAGAAGGTGAAGAAAACAGACGGTCTCAAGGCTAAGAAGGTGAAGGAAGCAGATCGTGTCAAGAATACAGACGGTGTCAAGGTTAAGAAAGCGAAGAAATCAGATGCTGTCAAGGCTAAGAAATCGAAAGTGGGAAATGAATCAAAGAGTTAAATGTTCGTAAGAAAAGCGAGAAGCAGGTAATGGTCTTCAAAGAATGTGTCTCGTTAGTTACTTGTTGGGGTTGAGCTAAGTTAGTTTATATAACACATGGGATTGCTTACTTAGGAGGCTGTTTAATTTTAAAGGAGGTTATCTTATTTTTGAATGGTGTTGAGGATGGACACTCCTGTTGTCATGTGCTCGAATTGCCAAAATTTTGATAATATGGTTACTTCGTGCTTTTGATTAATTGTTCTGTCATCGCAGCATTGCTGTTATCGTAATCAATAGTATGTTAATTCTGTCTTCTCTCGGGCACAGTCCTATCTGGAAATGCTTTGCTTGCGAATGAATTTGATGGTTTCCAGTTGCTTCAATTCTCTTAAGGACATGCTATCATCATAATAGTGTTTGCTGTCACTGATACTGCCTCTTGATTCCAGACTGGAAAGCTCCCTTCTTTGATTTAGATTCTTTCAATTGTTCAGTGCTTCAGTAATCAGAAGTAGAAAGTGAGACTGCGGGTAATCTGTCATTCTATGTGGAGAAAGTTTGCATCTTGATTGTGCTGCTTCAGTTCATTGCTCAATATCGAACTAAATCGAGTCTGATAAAATGTGTAGCTGTCATCCTTAAATACCAGGAAGAGAATTGGCTGTAGGATGTGTTTTTACCATTGGAAGGTGTCCTCTTTAGATACTTGTGATGTGCCAAAGTGAACTGCTTTCTTTTGATATGGGCATATGGCTTTGTTTGGATGCATATTTGGAGCCTTAAGCGGAAGTATCAAGTATGTATACATATGACCAATCACAACAGTAGCCATGTGTTGTAACAGAGACATGGTTTCCATCAAACTCCAGATATTCGATATGTTCCTCTTTGAATGAGATTTCAATTCAAGAGACGATTTCATTGCATATCTTTCAACTAGAATTGACGGAATATGACGTGGTTTCGGATTCCAACCAAAACTCAATCCCAAGCTGTGAGTATCAAACCTAGTTGCCAGAACCATGTCAAAAAATGCAACAATTCTGACCAAGAAACCATGTAGTCTGCCGATGATCAAGAACCCAAATACTGCCATGGAGTCTCCTGGGCCGCTCTACGATGCATCTATTCCCACTTGTCACCGGTCGACTCACCTGTGGAGTGCGTGAGCCTTGAGTTCGCCGGCATTGTTATCTCCTCCGGTGGGATGCTTAGATTTGGAGTCCTTCCCTTCAACCCACTCCATATCTGGGTGTCCCTTCACCGGTGAAGATAATGGAGGAGGCGTCGCCAGGGCGTCGACTTCGATCAAAACGGTAGCACGTCATGGACTCAGCAGTTTGCCGAGCTCATGAAGTCCTCGTTACTTAACCATTGCGTCAACTGGGTAACGTTCCATAGCCCTGAACAACCCCGTCAGCCATTAACGTGAACTGGGTTCTGCGGTTGCTTTTGGTTTTGGTTATGGTTCCTGGGATTGCCTTTTGGTTTTACACTTTTACTGCTATTGATTAGGTCCTGCTTGCGATTAATTTTTCTTTTGCTAGTGATTAATGGTGGTAGGAAAGCCTATGTCCAATTTTAGGGTTTTTTAATTTTTGGCTCTTTCTAATTATTTTAGAGTATGTCCATTTTGGTCATTCTTGTGCATTCTCATCGGAAAAAAATTTCGATTCCAAATTAAAGAATTTTTTTAATCTATATTTTTAAAAAAAGATGAGAGCTATATATATTAAACTATAAAGAGTTGAGAGTGATTGTTTTTTATGTCGAGGGTCTTAAGTTTTTTTATCAATTAGACCAAAATCCGCAAAGTTTGTGTAAAATGAAGGGGGAAAGGAAAGTCCATAGACAACGGTCAAATATGACATATCTCGTTGCGAGATAAAGTACTAACCATTACACCAAAAAAAAATAAAAATAAAGTACTAACCTGAGGAACTTTCCGTTTCGTTTCCGGCAAGTCTAACGCGGTGATTTTTTTGTATTATACCCGGACGCATCTATTCTATTCCTCGTCGTATAGTAGCCGAGACATTATAATAAGAGAAAAGTCACTTTTAGTACCCCGTGGTTTCTGCGAAAATCAATTTAGTACCCTGTGGTTTAAAACCCATCAATCGGGTCATACCTCACCAATTTTCCATCACTTTGGTCCCAAAATTATGATACTACCCCTCCCTCAATCAGAACCTAACCAAACCTAATTCAACCTGACCGAACCTACATCCAATTCAACCCAATGGGGCGTAAAAAATAGGATATGACTCGGATTGAGATGAAATTTTACAAGAAGCATCCTAAAAATACACATGATTTACAAAAAAAATACATTTAGAAATCAAAATGCATCATTGAGTTGAAACTTGTCCCAGGAAACCTTAAGAATCACTAATAAATTTAGAAATCAAAATGCATCATTGGGACAAGTTTCAACTCAATTGGACGCATTTTCTATTTTATACAATTTTACGAAGTTTTAGTGCATCGAAAAATAAAAAATACTTTCGGATCTCTAAAATTCCTGAATTTTTTTTTGTAAATCATGTGTATTTTTAGGATGCTTCTTGTAAAATTTCAGCTCAATCCGAGTCATATCCTATTTTTTACGCCCCATTGGGTTGAATTGGATGTGGGTTCGGTCAGGTTGAATTGGGTTTGGTTAGGTTCTGATTGAGGGAGGGGTAGTATCGTAATTTTGGGACCAAAGTGATGGAAAATTAGTGAGGTATGGCCCGATTGATGGGTTTTAAACCACAGGGTACTAAAGTGATTTTCGCAGAAACTACAGGGTACTAAAAGTGACTTTTCCCTTATAATAATACGAGAAAAGAGTGAAGAAACTCAAGTCATAATTCCAAAGCCCGTCCGACCCGTTAATGCCAACATCAGCCAATTAATTATCTAACCAACCACTTGTTGCAATTGAAATATCTTTCGACTTTTGTCATCCTACATAAATGTGAATCAATCATCAAGTAGCTATTTGGATTTACAAGAATCGGAATATCATAGCTCCATACAACAATTGTTTCTCTCGATGAACTCTAATACGGCTACTTTTTTTTACCGGAAACAAATACACACTAAATTAATTAATTTAACTTGGAACTAGTTCTAATATTACTAACTGAGAACTAACAAACTAAACAAGACATAAACCGAAGCCGACCAGGATCAGTAGATAACCATAGAGGATTAATTACTTGCGGTACAATCAATCACCATTAGCTTCATCTCTAGGTGACCTGAGAGGAAACAAAGGCAAAAGCTCAGGAGGGTCACGAACCACAGGGTGCAAGTAGAAACCCTTCTCGGCCATGGCTTTCTCCTCCGCTTCCTTCCCGCTATCGCTCCTGTACTCATTGCCGGGGGAAGATCCTGAGGCGGAGAGGAAGTCGAGAGTCGAATCCGGCGAGAGCAAGAAGGATCCATTGATGGTATGCTTGTTGTTAAGGCTGAGGTTGAGGTTGTTATAGTTGTAGTTGCTGGTGGTTTGTCTACGCTCGTGGAGCCTAAATGCTGGGATCTTCGAGGTGGGCTTGTTCCGGTGGTGGCGGCCGAGCTTGTCGGGTGATCGGTCGTCGGGGGACGCAGGCGCTCCGGTTAGCCTCTGGACGATTGTCCGGAAGTTTGAAGGATCGGCTTGGACAAAGGTGGTGCTTGCCTGTGTCGACGTTGTTGTGTCTGATCCATAGCTTGTTGGGTTACTAGAATTAGGTGATGAGGCCATTTGATATCTGATTGTTTCCTTCCTGTGAGGGTATTTTGAGAATTGAAATTTGACGAGAAGAAAATGATTTATTATCTATGTGGTGGAAGAGAAGGGAGTATATATATAACACATATGGGGTATAGCGTTCCAATTCATCTGCCAAAAATTTGTAAATTCTGTTAGTGGTGCATATTTGAGTGCACGTCTAATTTTCCGAGGTGGCTCCCACCTCCTCATAATTAATCCCTGAACTTGTTACTCAAGCTGTTGTTGTTTGTAACAATTTCAAAATATTGGTCCATTCGAATACAAATTAATTGATCTCGTAACTATTTGGATATCGAATAATTTCTTATGTGCAAAAATATCGTGTTCGTGGTGCTATAATTAGTACTCTTTCACTGCAATGATGTTTTTTCTGCTGGATCTTATCATTACAGAATTTTGATGGGGGTAACAACCATAATCTCATACTTAGTACGATGTAACATGTACATATTATTATTAACAAAATAATACACATCTAAAGACAACCAATATTGTTTCTTATGAATTAAGTTCCGGATTCCCTCCCTCTCTTTCCGGGGCTTTCGTGTCCTCCATTAATTGTTCGAGGGTTTCAAAGCTGTATGTGTAAGCATGAACAATCAAGTCAAACTTCAAAGAACCATTATTGATTGTTCATGAAATACATTGGGTTTGATCAAATCAAATTATTCAGCTAATAGCGGAAATGAAAGATATATGTCAGATAAACTTTGTCCTTAAAAGCGATGACGATGTTTTGACTTTTGAGCACTATTCTAATCTTCTTCGGACATCTGCTAGTACAATGACATTGACTCACGACTGCATAGTTACTTAATTACATCTGCATAGTTACTTAATTACCTCTAGCGTGTTTTATGGTTTCTTAATTACTGGGACAGATATTGGTTTTTGTTAATTTTGTGTGTCGTGCAAATATTGTTTGTTGTTGAGTCCATTATATTATATTCAAGCCATAAATTCAATCTGAGGTGGTGTATACTATAAGGTTATAATCAAAAATCTAAAAGAAGGATAATTTCACGATCTAAAAAGTACATCTCAATAGACTCTTTCAAACAAAATTGATTGGTTGAAGTTTGTATCGATTTATTTATTTTGACAATATGTCATGTGACATGAGAGAGAATGGAAAACAACAAATTACCTATGAGAATGATGATATGTTAAAATCTTTACTTATAAAAAAATTATATTTTAATCAATTAGTATGTAAATTTACTAAAGTTATAAACAAGTTAATCGACCCTTCCAAAAAAAAAAAAAGGCTTACAATGACAATGTAATGCGACCATAACTCAAATGGCCTCAAGTTTATCCACATTTTCTCGATCATGTGGATGACTTTAATACTTTCAGCTAATTAATGAAGGTTTCTTTTCGCCGATGATCTCCTCTTTATGTAAAACAGGTCGTATGGTGACAAATTGAACATGATTACATTAACTGATGATTATCATCCACTCATAGTTTCAATTAAGTCATCATCAGCTCGAAGTTAATGATTCTAATTTTTTTTTTCGAATATCATGATTATAAATATTTCGTTTCGTTTGTTTCGCTAGTAAATAAAGTTGAACCTTTATAAAATAATTTTTTTTGCCCTAATGTTCAACTCTTGGGAGCTTTCAGGAGGGTTTATAACGAACATAACTAAAAGATACCTACAGGCAACAATTAAACGTTCGGGCATCTATCTTTGCCGAACAATCCCACTTGATCTGTTAAAGTGATTCTTGAACATTATTGAATACAGTATATTATTTGTTCTTGTCACGCAGGAATACTTTGTATAGTAAACTCAAACCTAAATTATTCAACTTATAAGTATTAAAAAACTTTATTCACCTTTCTGACGCAAAATGATCCGAAATAATTTTTGCAGAAAGGAGATAATGGGTCCAGTCACATGATACTAAAATATAATATTTTTTTCTTTTTCATATATTTTTTTTATCACTTGTGAGTTGTGACTCGTTATTGGATCCAAGGATGAAATGGGCCTCTCAAAATATCCTGAAGCCTCTCTGGGAAAGATCCATCATGGTATTGGTAAGTCTAGTATAGATAAAGTAACAAATAGCAAAATATCTCTTTTGATATGTTATTACTATTGTTATCAGAAACGAACCGGAGGTCGACCCGAAAATAGGTCCGACCTCTGGCCTGGCCGGCCCAGCCAGCCCGGCCGGTCCATAGCCGGTCGGACCGAAAATTTTACTCCTCCTCCTTCCCTAAATCCACAGCCAAATTTCACAAAAAAAAGGGAAAATTAGGCTAAAGTCTCTGTCCTTTGGTCATTCAACCTTTTTAACCCTTGCTGTTTTAAAACTACTCATTCAGTCCCTACTATTCAAAACAACAGAGACTATTAGTCCCTCATTCCGACGTCGGATATTTTTCCGACGAAAAACTTACCTGGTGTGACGGTTTTGCCCCTCCCGTTGAAAATGTCTGAAGCCCAAAATTTTTTCCCAAAACTCGGCCCAAAATCCACCAAATACCCAATTAAATACCCACCAAATACCCAAATAAACCCAAATACCCAAATAAATCCCTAAACCCCAAATCTCCAAATCCCTAAATCCCTAAATCCCGAAATCCCCAATTCCCCATTTTCCTAATTTTCCAATTCCACCAAATCTCAACCCTCAAGCTTGCTGCCCACCCTCAAGGTTGTTGCCCACGAACCCTAATTTGCTGCGATGTTCAAGTGAGGTACTGGATTATAGGGAGAGGGAAAGTAGTCGGGGGCGTACCGGGTTTGCTGGGGAAGTGAGATTGGTGAAGTGCGTGAAGGTCGTGGCTGGGAGCAATGTCGTCGTCCAACAACAAAGGTGCTGTTGCTGATGAAGGGCCAAGGTATGGCAACATAAACTGTGCATGTGGTGTTCGAGCTGCGGTTAGGCTCGTAGAGAGTGAGAAGAACAAAGGTCGTTTGTTCTATTATTGTTCGAACAACAGTTGCTCGCGCTGGCTTAGTTGGTACACTGAACATGAAGTTAATTCACGTTTTCGAATGCCGAGAGGAGAGGGAAAGCAAGATGACTCAAAGGCGTGCCTCGAAGATGTTATTGAAGAGATTAAGGTTGTGCAACAGCTTTTAAAACAGCAAAACAAGCTTGCTGCCCTTGGACATTCCTCTTTATTCACTAAGCTTGTAATTTTGCTTATTGTACTAAATGTGTTTGTTTGTAGTCAAGTGTTGTTTAGGAACTGAGTAGGAAGTTAGGTGTTATTTGTAATGTTTTCGTGCAATGTACGATGGAAATGATGGAATTGAGATGCAAGTTTGGTATTGTTCGTTGAATTATTGACTGTTACGAAAGTGCATTGTTATGTATTGTTGTGTAATATAGCAATTTTGGCCCAAAAAAAAGTGCAGCAGCCTTCTTTAAACCGAGTAAAACAAGAAAGTGCAGAAGCAGCAATTGAACCCGTAAAAGTGCAGACAAAAGTTGATTCAACCATGAACCATTCAACCCAGACACTTGCAGACTTAACAAACCAAAGAATTGCAGCACCTAAACTTGCAAACTTAACGAACCCAAAAATTGCAGCAAGATCGAAGTTGCTAATACTCAAAAATTGCAGCAAACTCAACCCAGAAATTGCATTAAACCCAGAAATTGCAGAAGTCTTAAACAACAAAACAAAGGACCTTGTCCAAGCAAGATGAAATTCCAGCAGTCTTAAACAACAAAACAAAGGACCTTGTCCAACAAAACATGAAATTGCAGAAGTTTCTTAGACAAAACAACTTTTTAACCAAGAAACATGCCACAAATTCATTACAGTTTCCATATAACTTCTAAACTACAACTACTTGTCCAACAAAACATGAAATTGCAGAAGTTTCTTGGACTACAGCTTCTCTAGCTGGATTCCCCTGCCTCTGCCTCTTCCTCTACCCCTTCTTGGTGCATACTTTTTGACAACTTGACCTATAGCCGGCACATCTTGGGATGGACCCTCTCCTTCTTGGTGCCTATGAGATGGACCCTCCCCTTCTTGAAGCTGCCTCTGAGATGGACCCTCCCCTTCTTGAAGCTGCCTCTGAGATGGACCCTCTCCTACTATTGCAGGCTGTGCTGAAGCAGGCTGTGTAGAACCACTTACTCCCTTCTTGTATTGCTTTCTCTTCCCTCCTCTTTGTCCAGTTGGTTGCTATTACAAATTGTTAAGTGAATGAGTTGTTATAAATGTAAGTGGAATACATACTCAAGAAGGCAAGTTAGAAATATTTTACCATTGGTCTTTTGCCTTTTGCCTTGGTCTGTGCACCCATGCATGACCTTCTGTTGTGACCCAATACACCACAGTAAGCACACTTCACAGTATTGGATCTTGGGGCAGCTGGTTTCTCACCTTCTTGCCTCTTCCTATTATGCTTCCTAGGTCTACCAGCTCTTCTAGTCAAGAATGGAGGCTGATATATATCATGTTGACCCAACACTGGTTCAAGGTCTGTGTCCGAAAATGGATTTATAGGGTACTCATAAGTTTTCTCCCATTTTCCTACCTTGTAATAATTATCTACTGCCTTCTCCATGTCTTCTTCTCCTGCTATAAAGACAGCAGCCACATGTATGCATGGCACTCCACTCAACTGCCATATATTGCATGAACATTTTCTACCCGGCAAATCAACAGCTTTTCTAACACCATCGTGTACAACCTCATACAGATGGTTTCTTGTAGCTATGATTTCACAATTTCTACAATCCTCACTCAACTTTCTGAGCTGGACCATGACTGTAGGAGCACAAGAAGTCGTACAACTATAGGCTTGAATAAATCTACTTTCCCACTTGCGCATCATCTTCACTCTCAAGCCATCTAGTAAGTCCACAATTGGCAGTCCCCTAATCTTTCCTACTCAATTGTTGAAAGACTCAACCAAATTATTAGTCACATCCACGTATTTGACATAGTCATCAAATGCATGAACAGACCATTTTGCTGTAGGGATTTTCTCCAACCATTGAGCAGGGGTCAATATCTCTTTTCCTATTCTCTTGGCTGGAAATTTTTTCAATTTTAACTCAGCCATTTTCCTATTAAACTTTGTCCTAGTAGAAGCATAAACCATTCCCCAAAAATGATGTTCAAGATCATTACCTCTAAAGGTCTGGAAGAAATTAGCTGCAATGTATTTCACACATCTCCTATGCCTAGCATTAGGAAAGAAGGCTTCTATTTGGTCACCAAGACCCTGAAACAACAAAGATGCAACTAAGTTAGTGGTTATTTTAACTTCATTAATAACAAAAAAGAAAATAAATGTAGATTGAAGTACCTTTTGACCATCAGTCATTATGGTCAAGGCCTTCCCAGATGCATGAGAGCCAACAGCCGTGTACAACAGATGTATGAACCATTCCCAGTTAGCATTATTCTCCTTGTCCACAATAGCCCATGCCACTGGTAGAATCTTGCTATTGGCATCCCTAGAAACTGCAGCAAGAAGGGTACCACCAAATGGTCCCTTCAAGTGACATCCATCCAACCCTATAAATGGCCTACAACCATTAATAAACCCATCTTTTACTCCTCCAAGGCAAACAAATACTCTTCCAAACTTCAACTGATTTTCAGTGCTGGCTCTAGGCATACCCTGTAGAACCACAACAGACCCCGGGTTGAGTTCTCTCAATTTCTCACAATAAATAGCCAACTTTGCATACTGCTCCACATGTGTCCCATACGTGTTTAACTTATGCATTGCTTTCGCCTTGTAAAGCTTCCAATCTGCAGGACTACATCCACATTCCTTCAATGCAGCCTTCAATGTCTCATTGTCCAGATTTGGATTGGCAGCCAGAAGGTTCTCTATTTGTCTAGCAATCCACTTAGGAGTTGCCCAATAGCCTGACTTAACCTTCATACATGTATGAGTATCATTCAAAGTTTTCACCATAAACTTCTGCTGTCCACTTAAAACAGAAGTGTGCATCCTCCATGGGCAAGAACCAGAACAACCTACCGTAATCCGCTCACTATCATTCTTTATGAACCTCACCTTGTAACCACCTTTGACTGCATAATCTCGAATTGCATTTCTAACCTCAACTGCATTCCTAAACCAATGTCTCACCTCAAACTTAATCTCTTCTCCCACAGTCGTACTAAATTCTTTCCCATCGTATTCATAGTTGGGGTCCATATTAATCACCTTTTTATCTCTTCTAGTCGCACCCCTATCAAGGTTAACTTCCTGGTCTGAGTCTGAGTCACTATCCCTAATTCTGGTATCCAGGGGATCTATTTCATCAAAATCAGAACTCAAATTACCTTCTTCCGGAGCACCATCTTCCTTCTGCATGTCGGCTTCCTTCTGCATGTCGGCTGGAACTTCATTCCCCACTTCCTTCTCCACTTCCTTTGCAACCTCATCATCATGCACCTCACCATCGTCACGACGACGACCTTGGTTAACAACCTCATCGTCAGAAACTTCGTCCTCCGGCTCTGGGCTCAGTTCACTAAGTGTGGGCAGATCAGGAACCCAAGACGGCACTCTATCAGACTCTGAATCTTCGTCCTCCTACTCGGGTATGTACGGAATAGTCGTAGGAACTGCACTATCGTCGCTTTCTTCCGTCGTCGGTGGTGATGGAACACGAAGAGGACCACGACGAGGGACTCCGTTGAATGATCGACCACGACGTGGAATGGCTAATTTGGGTGGTGGTGAACCAGGCTCGTCGTTCTCTATTGCTAATAAGCCCCAATTTTATCTCAACTCGGTGAGAAATTTTTTCGGATTAGGGTTCTTGAATAGGGAATTTCGGAAATTTGGGGGGCGGGAAGAATGAGAGAAAAGGAAGGGGGGTTTGGGTTTGGGTATTTAATTGGGTATTTGGTTTATTTGATGGGTATTTAATTAGGTATTTGGTGGGTTTTGGGCCGAGTTTTGGGAGACAATTTTGGGCTTCAGACGTTTTCAATGGGAGGGGCAAAATCGTCACACCAGGTAAGTTTTTCGTCGGAAAAATATCCGGCGTCGGAATGAGGGACTAATAGTCTCTGTTGTTTTGAATAGTAGGGACTGAATGAATAGTTTTAAAACAGCAAGAGTTAAAAAAGTTGAATGACCAAAGGACAGGGACTTTAGCCTAATTTTCCAAAAAAAAATCCACACCCAAATCCCATATGACAAGTCCAGTTCTGAGGTCCTCAAATCCAAACAAAACCAAATCTCCCTAATAGAATGATTCATATCCCAAGGGAAGCCATCAATAAGGAGGAAGAAGAGGTGCTCAAATCCAAACCCTTCTTCACCATGCTCCTCATCAACAAAAACGCGGAGAGAGAGAGAATGAAGGCGGTGGGGGAGTTGACGCGGGAGCTGAGGAGGAGCTTCGACGCCGGGAAATCGAGGAGCTACGAGTGGAGGATCGCTCAGCTGAGGAGCATGGTGAAGATGTGCGTCGACAACGAGGAGATGATCGTCGCCGCTCTTAAGGCCGATCTCGACAAGCCCGAGCTCCGATAACCCTTCTTCCTCCCTCGAGAAGTTTCACCGTTAAGAAACCATGCAAAAAATGTTGACAGTTCAATTAGGAGCTTGCTTTTGCGTGTGGAACATGGGTTTTTTTTGGTCTTGTCCGTGTAGTTCAATTAGGAACTTGCTTTAGGGTTGTAAAATTGGAAAAGGAACGCGTGAGAGGAGAGAGAGGGGACCTATGGCAGCCCTTTTCCCTTTTTTTTTTGAAATCTACTCATTTCCGGTTCAACCGGAAAAAACCCGTTTCGTTTTTGTTGAAAACTGGGCGGTTCAACCGGATTTCAACTGGCCCGCACGAAAGCGTTTTTTAAGCGAAAAACGGAATGGATTCAGACCCGTTTCGCGGTCCGACCGACCCAACTACCGGTCAGACCGCGTTTTTTAAAACAATGGTTATTACATTTCTATCTCCAAAATACCAAAATTGAGTTTATCTCAGTAAATACAGAATTACTAAAAAAGTTACATTTTCAATATTCAAGTTACATAAAATTTTGGTTCATAGTATTATTCAAATACAATACCCTGTTAAAATATTTTGTTAAAAATATTTGACAATCACAAAGAGCATATCTTAAAATATTTTCAAATTCGTTAAGTATATAAAAATAAATGTATTTATTAAAATAAGTTTTAGTTGATGTGATTCTTGTCTCTATGGGAAAAAAAGAGGATCACTACCTCTAGTTCTTTAAAGATAGTCTTCTAGGTAAAGGGTGGGATGATAAGAGTATAGGAATTGTAATCATCTAAAGAAAGAGTATAAGCATGGATAATTCACGCAAGATGGATCAGCAAGACAAAGACAAGCACAGGGATATGAACATGTTGATGTATGATCTAACAAGTTCATGAAGATTATAACAAAAAGATTTTATTAAGACTCTTCAAACCAGCTATGATGTGCCTGAAGCAAGAAGGAAAGAAAGGTATTTTTGAAGAAATGAAGGAAATAGTCGAAAGAAGTCGATCAGATGGATAGGTCGGCCAAGTCGAATGTTTTATGGACAGCTTTGCACCAGGACTCCACCTTCTTCTTCCTTGATTCCTCTGTCATTTTAGGATTAAAGATGGTGTCTGTCTTGGACTTCTCCCCTGAAGCAAATATCTGCTCTTCCGTCCAAATTCCGACTGCCAGACCGGCCGCGTATGCAGCTCCAAGTGCCGTGGTCTCTATATCGGCAGGCCTAACAACTGAACTTCCAAGCAAGTCAGCCTGCATGATGTTAATTGGATAGAGGTTTAGTTATACACCGAGATAGCGACAGTAACACTTCGGTTATACGGTGTTAGACTATGTTCAAGATCAAACCTGAATCTGCATTAGAAGGTTGTTGATAGTAGCACCACCATCCACTCTAAGTAGGAACTCCCCATTCTCATTCCGTTGCTCATTATTCTCCCCGGCATCTTTGTGCATTGAATCCAACACATCCTTCACTTGAAAGCACATGCTTTCCAGCACGGCACGAGCAATGTGGGCCTTGTTGGTAAACCTGGTGATCCCAATGCAAACTCCACGGGCATCATCACGCCACCATGGAGCAAACAACCCGTTGAAAGCGGGTACAAAGTAAACTCCACCAGTAGAGTCAACCTGAGCTGCCAGAGACTCGATCTCACTTGCGCTGCTTATTAATCCAAGACCGTCTCTAAGCCACTGAACTGCAGCTCCAGCAATAGCAATGGAACCCTCCAGAGCATAATTTGTTGGTGCTTTTAAACCAAGCTTATAAGCCAAAGTGGTGAGAAGTCCATTCTTGGAATGAACCGCCCAGTTCCCGGTGTTCAAAAGAATGAAAGCACCAGTACCATACGTGCTCTTTGCCTCGCCTTTCTGACAACCTTGACCGAGCATTGCCGCATGTTGGTCACCCAGACATCCTGCGATTGGTATCCCCGAGAGTGGCCACCCTTTAGCAACATTACCGATAACCTCTGAGTTGCTAACTATTTTCGGGAGAATTCCTGCTGGAACACCGAGCGAGTCCAACGTTAATTTATCCCATTCGAGAGTTTTGATGTTCATAAGCATAGTTCTCGACGCGTTGGAGACATCGGTGACATGAATGCCACAGCTGGCTCCACCAGTCATATTCCAGATCAACCATGTGTCTATGGTTCCAAATAGTGCATCATCGTTCTTGATAGCTTCCTTCACCTTGTCTACATTTTCCATCAACCAGATTATCTTCATCGCACTAAAGTAGGTGCTTATAGGAAGACCACAAGCCTTCACAAAGTGAGTTCTTCCTCCTGATAGTTCTTTCTCCAACCTCCTGCAAATCAAGGGAAACCAGAAAAAGTTAAAGAAAATGTTGAAATAAACACCGGAACAGGAAATTAGACTTTTCCAATCAGAGCAAAAGATGCCTCACACCTCAATCAATCTACTATTTTCCTCACATTTTAGGAGTAATTGGCAGTAATATAAGGCAGGAGCATAAATAACTAGCTCAAGAACTTCAAACCATAAAAAACTATCAAAACATTTGACAAAAACATGTCGGTTCACAGTACGGCTAGTAATCCTGAACAATACCAAGATCTTAAAACATCAAAGCGAATCTAGAAACTATGTAATTAACAAAAAAAGCTGCAACTAAGAGAAGACAGGAAAAAATGAGACGTGGGAAGGGAAAACCTGCAAACAGAGCTGGTGCGGACATCCATCCAAACAATGGCATTGTGGAGAGGCAGGCCCGTGGATTTGCTCCAGATGATAGTTGTCTCCCTCTGATTGGTAAGACCGATCGCCTTCAAATTGCGGTCAACGTCATGGCCGTTGGCTTTGGCCTTCTCCAGTGCCTTAGCAGCACAAGTCTTCACACTTTCAAGGATCTCCATCCCATCGTGCTCCACCCATCTACCACCACCACCACCCCAAACAAAATCAGAACAAAGCACAACCTTAATATCCCAAGTAAGTAACAAAACCATTAAACCAAACCATACAAAAAAAAAAACCAGTAATGATTCCAACTTTGGGATTAACGATCCTTGTTTCTGCATTAACAACCCAAAATTTGAAGAACCCATATCAAGCATCAAATGATTCATTCGTATTATGAAGCAAAGATCAAGACTTTATACCACAAGATCATTACTTTCACATTTCTAGTGATACAAAAACAAAACTTTGCTGCCTCTATTATACCAGCCGACTCAAAATAGGATTAATCTAGACAAAACACACCCTCAACATCCCAATTAAGTAACAAAACCATTAAACTCTAGTTTTCGCTCCGCATAAAAATTCACACTTTAGATAACCCAAATCAAACATCAGATGATTCATTCGTTTTATGAAGCAAAGCTTGAGACTTTATTCCTCCGAACTCCTGACTCAAACTTGGATTAATCGGACAACACTAACCCGGCTTCAGGATAGATTTGGGAGAACTCTACTTGGTGAGAAGCGACGGCCTTGGCGTTACGGTCGTAGATGATGAACCGGGTGCTGGTGGTCCCTTGGTCAACGGACCCTATATAAGCAGGACCTTCCTTCTTCGACATTTCTCTCAAAGTGATCAATCACTACACAACCAGTGTTCTAATCTAACCTTGGTTTCTTCGAAGTGTTTCAAACTAAAAAGACAGTGTGTGTTTTAATTGGCTTGGATGGAGGAGAAATAAATGGATTCTGTTGGGCGAATACTTATAGGGCGGGACTTCGTTGGGAATTGAAAATCCGGCGTTATCCAGTTATTGCGGGATTGACTTTTCAGTTTTCTCGAGTGATGGGTAAAACATCGGAGTTTTTTTTCAATAAGATTTAAGCGAGCTCGTCTAAATATTTTGTAACTTGGATGATATTGATATTTATTTTTTTTCTCAAATGAAATTTTTTATTATCATAAACGGTAGAAAAATGATGTACGCTCCGTTGTTATCATATCTGTCAAACATTAGTAAAGCTCGAAATTTTTATTTGGTTGATTTTGTTTGTGACTGTAGTTGATTTGGTTTATATATTATATTATTTATTAGATCTGATTTTTGATTAGTTGGCTTATATTGATCCCACGATTTGGTCAACGGATATGGAAAGTTTTATCTTCTATCTGATTTGGGATTTTTTCCTTTACGTTCGAGCAAACTTTTGAGGTGAAACTTTTGAGGTGTAATTAATACATTTTGTGTCATTTTGATTAGTCAATTCAGTACAATAAAAATAAATTAGATTCAACTTCAAAGTTATATCTGCATCATCCACCGGGTAGTTCGTCTGCGTTAGATGGTAGTTGCAACTAGCAGACGATTAAACTCAATGGGAGCTGTTTGTTTTTTCCACAGCTAATAATTGCTGAAAACTAGTGGGAATTTGTCATCCCTTGTATAGATTGGATTGGGTGCCAAGGATTAAAACTCTCTCTATATAGGAACTACGATTTGGGCCATTAGATCGGAATATATTCTTAAATATTCTGATCTAATGGCTATTAATTACCAAGGGCATTTAAGACTTTTGCTCAAAACTAATAAATCTTAATCAATAATGTTTCCTACTTTTTAGGTAGTATTTTCTACTTTTTAAGTAATGATTGCTAATTTTTAGGGATTTTTAAATTTTGAACCAGCAATTAATTAGCAAAAGAAGATTTGAACAAAAACTGTTCATATTCCCCCGGCCTCGTCGGTCTCGTGAAACCAGCAATGCAACCAAAAAAACTAGTAATTCAATCCTTTAAACCAGCAATGCAACCCCTCAAACCAGCATTGGAACCAATGAAACTAGCAATACAACCAACAAACCAGCAATGCAACCAACTGAACCAGCAATGCAACCAAATAAACCACCAAAGCAACAAAACAAACCAGTAATTAATTTGCAAAAGAAGATTTGAACAAAAACTGTTCACATTTCCCTGGCCTCGTCGGTCTCGTAAAACCAGCAATGCAACCAAAAAAACCAGTAATTCAATCCCTTAAACCAGTAATGCAACTCCTCAAACTAGTATTGGAACCAATAAAACCAACAACACAACCAAACAAACCGGCAATGCAACCAACTGAACCAGTAATGCAACCAAATAAACCAGCAATGTAACCAACTGAACCAGCAATGCAACCAAATAAACCACCAATGTAACAAAACAAACCAGTAATGTAACTGAAGATGTTGTTGGAAGATGAAAAGTCAAAAAATAGAAAAAACGTGGAAGGAGAGAGAAAAAGTGGGTAATTTACACATTTAGCCTCCTCCCTATATAGGGAGGATATCAATCCTTGGCAGGGTATCCACTCCCGATTGTGTCATATGCGTGGGCTAGACAATATAAAGAAGTAGGAGTTACTTTTCTACAACGGCATCTGATGGAGCTCGGAGTCTCCGAAGAAAGGTCGGTTTTCCCTTTCTGCCCTTATATACTTAATTAGGTAATTAATATTTTAATATTATGTAATATTCTAGATTCGGTAAAATATTATTATTCATTAGAATTCTAACAAATAGTCAATTGCATATATATATATATATATATATATATATATATATAATTTCTATTAAAAAAAACTTACAACCAAAATCCTATTACGGATTTTCAAATACCAAACTCCCGACTTTTTTTTTCAAATTTACCAAATTCTTACCACTTGGTATGTATTTCGTCTTTTAGAAATTGTGTGTGTAAAGTTTATATTTTCCGCGTGGTTGTTGTAGAGATCTTGCGGCCCGCATAATAAATCGAAAACTCAAACACCACTCATATAATTTACATGAGAAAATTATTGAGTAACCCAATTGTCAATAAATAAACTTGATGAGTTTCTAATTCCAAGTGGCCTTGGTAATTAATAGCCATTAGATCAGAATATTTAAGAATATATTCCGATCTAATGGCCCAAATCGTAGTTCCTATATAGGGAGAGTTTTAATCCTTGGCACCCAATCCAATCTATGACACAATCGTAGTTTGAATTTATGGTTTTTTTTTTGAACTTTATCGAATTAGACAATAATAAATAGTGTAGAAAAAGAGAGTAGAGGAAAGGAAAGAGAGCTTTTCATTATTTCATGGAATATATGTACATCAAATGGTAATACATGGACCTATTTATAGGCCAAAAGTTTTACTAACCTATAATCTACTAAACCCACTATACTAACTTTATGGAGAAGTGGAGAAGGTGAAGTGGATGAGAGAGTGGTAGAGATCATGGAAAAATGGCATCCATAATAGATAGTTCATAATACTCCCCCTTGGATGCCATTTGAATAACGTGCCTCATTAAAATCTTACTCGAAAAACCCATTGAGATAAAACCGTAGTTAAGGAAAAAGAGTACAACGTAAAATAACATCTTCCCCTCATATCTACATCACTTGAGATCTCTGAGTCCTTTCAGACAAATATTACGGACATGCTTCTCAAAACTGCAGCAGGCAAAGATTTCGTGAACAAGTCTGCCAAATTGTCACTTGAACAAATTTGTTGAACAATTATCTCTCCATCCTTTTAAAGATCGTGTGTGAAAAAGAATTTTGGAGATATATGCTTTGTCGGATCACTTTTAATGTACCCTTCTTTCAATTGGGCAATGCATGCAACATTGTCCTCGTATAAGGTCATATATCTCAACCAAACACACTCTCAGCTTGCTTCATAAATAGCCAAAATTTTAGAATGATTAGATGAGGTGGTTGATATAGTTTGTTTCATAGAATGCCATAAAATAGCACTACCTCCACATGTAAATAAATAGCCAGTTTACGATCGACCATTATGAGGATCAGATAAATATCATGCATCTGCATATCCAATTATGTTTGCTTTTGAGACATTTGGATAATGCAAGCCCATATCCATTGTACCTCGAGATAATGAAATATTTGTTTGACTCCAGTCTAATGTCTTCTTATAGGTGAAGAACTATATCTTGCTAGTAAATTAACAGAGAATGATATATTAGGTCGTGTATGACTAGCCAGATACATTAATGCACCTATCACATTGAGATATGGCACTTCAGGACTAAGAAATTCTTTATCATTTTCTCGAAGTTTAAATGAATCTTTTTTCACATTGAGTGATCTTACAACCATTGGAATGTTCAATGAGTGTGCTTTATCCATATTGAAATGGTTTAACACCTTTGATATATAGGTTGATTGATGCATAAAAATTCCATCTTAAAGATGTTCAATTTGCAACCCAAGACATACTTTTGTTTTTCCCAATTTTTTTATTTCAAACTCATTTTCAAATAATTAACCACCTTTTGAAGCTCTATAGGAGTCCCAATGATATTGAGATCATCAACATAAACTGCGATTATAACAAATTCAGATATAGATCTCCGTATCAAAACATATGGGCAAATATGATCATTCTTATAACCTTCTTGTAACAATTAGTCACTAAGATGATTGTACCACATGCGCCCTGATTGTTTCAACCTATATAATGATCAACATAACTTGATCGAGTATAGTCTTTTTTGACTTGAATCACATACTTCTGTTATGTTTAATCCTTAAGGGATTCTCATATAAATGTCACTATCAAGTGAACCATATAAATAGGCCATTACAATATCCATTAGACGCATATTCAACTTTTCATTTATTGCTAGACTTATCAAATATCGAAATATGATTGCATCCACCAAAGGAGAATATATCCACCTAGAGGGAGGGGAGATTATGAACTCGTACCCAAAAGGGGACAGTGAAAAGATCCACCAAAGAGGGTTATACATCATCAGAAGACTCGCTCAGGAGGAGGACTTGTCTGTCAAAGAACAACGTTTGGTCTTAGATCACCCTATTCATATCCCATCGATCTTAAAATTGGAACAAGAAGCGATTTAACGAGATCTCAATGATATCAAGTTTCCAACAAGGGGACCAGATATTCCACATCATCATCATAAAAACCTTAGTGTTGATAGTCTTCTTCATCCATATCTTACCAACGAGTGAAAAAGGCTTTGTCTCCAACCCCATGCCCAATAGATCACTTGATAGTAGAAGGATATCATCATCCGGTGGGGAAGATCCATGCATAGTTAGACATGGTGCAATATTGATACTCTCATCACAGGTCGTATTCCTTTTGTTTCGATCACGTCGTTCCACATTCATAATTTTCCCCATAGGATTCTTTTGAGAACCGGTAAATTTCCTTCCACCCCTCCCTTCGTCATGCTCTCCTTCACCCTCATCCTCGCCCATCATTCCCAACACCCCAACACCAGAGAAAACTCACAACCCTATAAACTCCACCCACCCACTAGGCTAGACAAATTCAGGAGATCAAACTACTATTTCACTGGAAACCTAAATTGATTAGTGTTGATTGAAGAGGTTTTGTGTTGATTTTGTGAAGACTGGTTTCGTATAGGGACGAAACTCATATTTAAAGACGAAACTCATATTTAGAGAGAAAACCCTAGTGTAGGGACAAACTTTTTCTATTGTATTTTTTTTAGTTACATATATGACCCTAAAATATAATTAAATAGATTCATATGACTATGTAATTTCTTTACTATTTTTCAAACCTTTGTAGTTTAGTTATTGTTGTACATCGGGATCCTTGAAGCTGCAAAAAAAGTGTTAAAGATATCTTTATGAAATCAAATATCACATATTCATGTATAAAAGATCTAACATTTTGGAGGTGAATGAATATTCAGATTTAAATTATGTCAGATATTTGGATAGTAAAAAATTTACTAGTGAATATGTATTTCTTTTGGTAGATTAAACAATTTTATTAAAAATTACAAAAAAACTACAAGATCTAGATTTACTATGTAAATCAAATTTGTGACATGTTATGAGATCAACATCTAAGCAAGGTGGTTGATGAACATTATTTTAGGACTTACGGTTGTTGATACCATTAACAAGTTAAAAATTTATTATGATAATTTCTCATGAGTATTTTTCTCCAAGAATGACAAGTACTCTAGAGATGCAAAGCACATGAAATTGAAGTACTTTGTTATTAAAGAGGAAGTTGAGAAACATAGAGTGTATATACCCCAGAAATGCACATGGAGATTCAACTAGAAGAAGGATCGATATGCGAGGAAGACCAAGAGTTTATGCTAATCTGAAAGGTTATGGTGATGCACATTGGGTAGATTACCAGCAATTTGAAAAGTTCACAGCTACCAGCAATTGCTCTTTGTGTAGCCATCCAATCTGATGGTTCAGATAAAGTAATAGTAAGAGGGTAATTCCGTGCAGTTATTACTTAGAAACCAGAATCCAAAAAAACTGATACTCCACTTGCACCATGATTTGTCTATGTGCATATATACCATCTGACGTGGTAAAAATATACTATGCGAAAAACTTCGAAATAACATAATCTCCGGTTCCAATCCCCACAACATTACGCAAGTACAGCTAACACAATCGTGTATGTTCAAAGCTAACATAACAACTGCACCATCTTATTCATACTGCGCATAGGCCAGAATACCCAAGTTGTGCTATAGTCCATATCTAGTCTATCGTCATAATCAAAACGGGTTGACTTCCAACTAATAACGTTCCCATAACATTCAAAGAATTTGATAAGCACCTTGTTTTGGGTCAATACTCAATACCAAAAACCAATTTACTTAATAATGTCAGAAGAACATCTTCTATCAAGGTCAGACATCCACAGGACCGTAGCGAACACAATGTCTTGATATCACTCAATCACAGATGAAAAGAATTGGACAGCTGATGAGAAATAAAATCTACACATAACAGACATTTCCCAAGATCACTCAGTCTAAAACTTCCCCTATCACATTATGCAATTCCATGCAGATATTAGTTAGCAACCAGAATCCAAAAAACCTGATAGTCCACTTGCACCATAATTTGTCTATGCATCTAAACCATCTGATGCGGACAAAGATACTACGCAAAAAACTTTAAAACCACATAATCACCAGTTCCAAATCCCACAACATTATGTAAATCGGGCTAGCTCAATTTCATATATGTTCAAAACTAACATTGCAACTGCACCATCTTATTCTTACTACGCATCGGCCAGAATACCAAATCGTGCTAGCAGATAGCTACTCAATCGACTAATCCAAAACATACATGCTGCTAAGTAGCAACTTCGCCACATCATTCAAAGATTGAATAAGCACCTTGTGTGCAGTAACTTGGGTCAATGACAAAAAACAATTTACTGAATAATGTCAGATGAGCATTTCTATCAACATCAAACCTCTAGTGGACAGACCATCAAAGAAAATAAATTAACCCCGTCAAAAAACCATCTTCCATGTAACGAACGCAAGTTTAACTTATTAAAGGTTTCTACAACAAAAGGTGTCTTGATCTCACTAAACCACAAACGAAAAGAATTGGACAGCTGATGAGAAATAAAAAAATCTAAAATAAATAGGCAGGCATTTCCCCAGATCACTCAGTCTAAACCCAAGAGCACAACAATGCTACAACTTCCCCTATTGCACCTACTGTTCTTAAAAATGATAACAAAATTACTAATCAATGACCACATTCAAGTTGGCTCCTTCCCCACTGGCTTCCCATTCCCGAGCAACCGCTGTTGCTGCACCTCCTCCCTCCTGCCACCTTCATCCTCATCACTTCCAAACAACTGCTGCCTATAAACCTGGTGCAGCTTCCCAAATAACTCCTTCTTGATCAACTCAAAAGCCATATCCAACCGCTCAAGCATCTCCATTGCATTTGTATTGTACATAAAGAGCCCGTAATACAGCTCAAAGCTGTCCCCTGCAGTGTTCTCCACCAAGTCGAGCAGCGTCTCGTACCCTTTCGTGTTGATCGGGGAGCTCTCCAGGCCGAACTTCTCCAGCACCCGTCCCATTGTGTGCGTGATAAACTGCGAACCAGCAGCATACCTGTCATGCTCGACACAGCTCATCTCCACCATCCGGCACCCTTCCTTCTCAAATATCCCGAGAAACCTGTCGCACCGGGACGACCGATCCTCTCCGGGACGGACCCTAACCTTATCGTAAACAAACGGAAGGCCGGACCAGGAGTGCTTCCCGCTCTCCGGACCGAACATTGGGTGAGTGCAGAGCACATCGAACTCCGCAGGGAGAAACCTGAGCAACAACGTCCTCGCAAACACCTTCACGGAGAGGACATCGACGAAGAGTGTGCTCCGGCGGAGGCGGTGGAGCGGGAACGACGAGAGGACCTTCTCCGAGGAGAGAATGGAGGTGGAGAGGACGACGACGTCCGGATGGGCTTCACAGAGGTCGTGAGGGTTGAGGAAGAAGCGGACGCCGAGTCCGGCGGCGGCGGCGGAGTAGTCGGTGCGGGAGTGGGCAAGGACGGTGTGGCCCTGTGCGGCGAACTTCTTGGCGAGGAACTGGCCAAAGTTGCCAAACCCTAGAATTGCGATTTTGAGGGATTGGGATTCGAGGTGTTTGGACCGCAGCTGAGCCTCCCAATCAAACGGCTGGGCCGCGTCTAGGGCCAGGACCCGGAACCGGTTTGACCGTTTAGGACCCGGCCGGAAGGAGCATGGCCGGGATCGGGAGTGGGAAGGGAGGGGAGAGGTTAGAGAGAGGAAGGGCTTGGCCAGATGGAGTTTAGTGGTGGTGGCCGGAAATTGGTTCATTTTTTCTTCTCTTTAATTTTGGCCTTTTGGGGTTTAGGAGGAGAAGGCGGCGGGCGGGGGAAGAAGAGAAGAAAACCATCCTCTTGGTTTATAACATTAGAGTAAGAGACAAATTAATTCAAATTTCAAATTTTTTGTTTATATCATTTATTTGCGTAACTACTAACTTCTAACCCTATCTGTAGTCGTGTCGTGTTCATTCCACGTTTACAATATTCATGTGAGATTTGTAGGTGTGTTCAAATTTTTTTCCATAGTACATAGTTACAGGTTAATTTTATTTTTTAAATATAATTAACTGTATCAACTTCGAATATGATTTTAAACAAATTTAAAAATATTAAATTTAATTCTCAACTAACAAAAATAATCATTTTGTGAAATATGAAATACTTATAAGTAATTGCAAATTACATAATTAACTGTGAAATTAAAATATTTATAAATAAAAAGATGAGAGGAGAGTTTTCGAATTGGTGAGAAAAAATAAAATGAGATTGATTTCTATTTATAAAGTTTTGAAATAATTCTAACTACATAAATTCTACTAAATTTCTAAATTATATGAATTGGATAAATTTATTTATGAAATTACTATCAATATAAAAAAATTAGTTCCTTTTTTTATTAAAAAATTATTATTACTATTTTTTTAAATTGACAGAGCAAAAATCACACGTGGCCCAATCAGACCGTACCACATAGTCAATCACACTAGTGTAGTACGATGGTACGGGATGCCACGCTGACACGTGATGATGCCACATATATCAGCATGGCTCAAGTGCCCGTGGCCTCGATTGGGGCACGTAGCTCTTTGTGGGAAGTCTAAATAATGACTCTTATAAATTTCAAATTAATTTTAAACTTTGTTTTATATCATTTAATTTCTTACTACTAAGTGTTACCAAAGGCGAAGAAATTAGGGTTTCAGGGGCGCTATGTAATGAGCGTTTACTTCAGATACAAGAGACTCCCATCTTTTTGCTACTATTGTGGCTTCCTGGGCCATCTCGACAAGAATTGTGAGACCTTTGCTACAAAAGATGTTCTACTAGAGTTAGTAGAAAATTATGGTGCATGGTCGAGAGCTTCACCTTTCAAACCTCGACACATCTCTATAGAAGGTTCTCGTACTGGGTCCCTCTTTGGTGATCCTAGGAAATTCACCATCGGGATCCAACCCCACTCGACAAAGCTTGAACTTGGTCGAAAAATGTGCAACTAAATAATATGATGGATTATACCTACCTCGCAACTACCACTTCTAACCAACCTACCTAACAAACCCTAACCCTAAACCCATGCAACCTCTATATAATTGGTTGTTACATTCCCCTACCTCAGATCACACGATACACCAATCCCAACTCTACCTCCTACCGCATACCCTATCCTCAACATCACCCCACCCAATCCTCTCCTGAACCTCTCCTCATTCAGTCCCAACCTCCTAGTTCCTCTCTAAATAATATCGAGCCCACCATAGAAGACCCTATTGCTAGTAGTACCAACCCTGTCAACTCTGAAATGACCCTCGGTTCCCTTAACCCTCCCACCTTACCCAACAACTCTATCCTCCTTCCCTTCCACCCACAAATCCCAATAGATACCTTTGTAGGGGACCCTTCAGCTGCCACCCCCTGGAATCTGAGAAAATTCACGATGCACACAAGTGGAAGAGACTGAGAGGTTGAGACTGCGATGATATTGGGCAAGTTAAGCAATAAGAGGTTGAGACTGAGACGATATTGGGCAAATACCCAATTGTGGATTTGCTCATTGATGAGAGCCAAATTAGCAAAAAACCTATTGCTACTTTTGAAGATCTCTCCACTACTTAGATATCGGTGAAGGCTGTGGCTTAGCTCTGCCAGATGTCATGAATATTTTAAATTAGAACTATCAAGGATAGAGGAGTCCCGAGGTAGTTTTCCATCTTAGTAAAGGCAAGTCAAAGCTTATAATCCCCAAATCCTCTTTCTCTCATAAACTAAACTATACGAGATTAAGATGGATAGTTGAAGTAACGGTTGGGTTTCGAGTATGGTTTGTATGTTCCTTATAAAGGTTTTGGTTGGGCGAGGAGTGGTAGTCTGATCTTATTATAGCAACAGAATATGATAATTACCCTTCTCTCATTTTTCCATAATTATATTGACGTGGTGGTAGGTGAACATGATTGTTGAAGGTTCACCAGTTTCTATAGATGGCTAGATACTAATGAGAAACATCAATCTTTATCCCTCATACAAACCTTAAAAGAACAATCCTCTCTCCCTTGGTTATATGGTGGTGATTTCAACGAGATTCTCTCTAATAAGGAGAAGCAAGAGGGCTAAGTGGTGAACAATAACATGTTGGAAGCTTTTCATAATTCTATTCAGTTATGCAGGTTCCAAGAAGTGAAGTAGGAGGGGACTCGAATTCACTTGGTAAAATGGACAAGAAGACGAAGAAAGTATCAAAAGTAAGATGTATCGCTTCTTTCCTACCCAAAATGTTGTTGGAAAAATTCCCAGCGTCCTTGTTGAAAGCTCTATTAAGGATCTGATCCAATCCGATCAGACCACATCCTTTATCTTCCGAAGACCTAGTATGGAGCAACCTCAGATCATTAAGCTCTTCAGGTTCGAAGCTATATGGCTACGACATGAAGGGGTGAAGTCAATAGTGGCGGAAGGTTGGAAGGTGGGTGATACAGGGTAGGAGATCACTACCCATCTTACCTTGGTAACAAATTGACTCAGGGCCTCAGATAAATCAAATTTTGGGAATGCTACCCAAGGATTAAAAAAATTTGAAGATGAGATTAAATCCCTCCAACAAACTCCTCGTCTGCTACTAATAAATAACAACTACTTGAGTGTCTTAGAGAGAGGGATGAATTATTAATGAAGGAAAAGACATTGTGGGCGCAATGGTCTAGGATAGATTGGCTCAAAAGAGAGATTCTAATACCAAATATTTTCATAGCAATGCTAGCCATAGGAAAAATAGGAACTTGGTAGAGGAGATCTTTAGGAATTTTCAGTACCAAATTAATGAAGGAGGTCAAATAGTTCAAGATTTGGGGGTATTCAAAAGATCTTTAGAATTTATTATCTATCACTATTTTTCTCTTTGAGGTGTGTGCAGGTTGAGGATATTACAAACAACAGAGCCCCCAAGATGACTTTAGAGATGACTACTTACCTTTTTACTTCGTACACAGCTAAGGTGGTTAGAGCTACTCAGTATCAAATACACCTTATAAAAGCTCCTGATCCTAATGGAATGTCTTCTCTATTCTACCAACATTTTTGGACCATAGTGGAATATGATATAATTACTATATGCCTAACAGTTCTCAATGATGACAATGATCCAACACTCCTTAACAAGATAATTATTATTCTTATCTCAAATGTAAAAAAGTCTCTCATATGCTCAAAATTCTTACCAATCTTCTTATGCAACATGGTCATGAAGATCATTATAAAGGTCATCACTAACCAATAAAGGATATTTTACTTGATGTCATTCATGAAAATTAGGGAGCCTTTGTTCCTGATTTTTTTTATCACAGACAATTCATTGATAGATTGTGAAGTTTTTCACTATCTAAAGAAGAGGAAGAATGGCAAAATGGTCTTTTGTGCTCTTGAAGCTAGATATGGTCAAAGCCTATGCTCATATCAAGTGGTATTTTTTTGAAGGAGATGATGGCTACATTGGGTTTACCTCACACTTTTATTAATCCGACCCTCTAATGTTTATGCACAATATAGTATGTTGTTCAGGTGAATGGTAGTGTGGGCTCTTATTTTTCCCTAACATGGATCTGCATCAGAGAGATTCACAATTGTCGAACCTGTTCCTACTATGTGTGGAAGGCTTGGCCATAACCCTTTCCCATGCTGCAACTACAAAAACCACTTATAGTTTTCAAAGCACTTACAGTCTTCAAAGCAACCTTATACCCTAACCTCAGGAGTTGAAAGGTGTACTTTTAGGAACTTTGACATATGGTGTATGAGGTGCAAATGTCTAGGCTATATTCAGGAACTATGTAAGTAGATAATCGAGTGGCTACCTACCGTGAACTTTGGTTATGATCGAGTAATCCTAACCATAATCCTACCTCGACATAGGTAAACCCAACATCAAAACCCATAGCTTAGGTTTATACACTTAGTCAAGAAGATACTGGTTAGAAAAAGGACATGGTGATATATAATTTTTATTTACTAGCTGTTATTCACTATACATGAATTATATGTTAATTCTAGAACTCTATCACCGACAAAAAAGTTTCTAATAGCTACTTTTCTTGTGAATATATTATTTGATATGGAGCTACACATTCATTTATTGCTGAGCACTTTGTGAGGAGTTATAAACTACAAAAGAGTAGGTATGAAAAGAAAATGGAAGTGAGGACACCATTGGGGAGGACAGTAGTTGTAACCCAAGGTTATAACTCTAACATCAACCTCAAAAATTGCCAGCTTTCTGGATATTTTCAAATTGATGATGGGATTTAATGTCATCTTGGGAATGGACTAGCTAGTAACAAACTATGCATCTATTGATTGTAAAGGAAAGTTGCGATCTTATGCAGCCCAAAACAGAAAGAATTTAGATGCAAGAGCAAAGCCACTAAAATTCCTTTCTTGGATGCAAGAAAATTATTGCATAATGGTGCAATAATCTACCTAGTTACTACAATGGACGTCGAAACAAAGTTTTTACTAGAGCAAATTATCGTAGCTAAGGAGTTTCCAGATGTTTTCACAAAGACATATAAGGAGTACCCCTAGATCACAAAGTTGAGTTTCAGATTGAGTTGGTTCCTAGAGCTAGACCCATGTTTAAGGCACCATATAGTATGGCTTTAGCTGAGTTAAAGGAATTGAAGTCCTAACTAGTGAAAGTATTTGATAAGAGTTTCATCAGGACTGGTATGTCCCTCTAAGAAGCACTAATTTTTATTTGTGAAAGAGAAAGATGGAAGCATAAGAATATGTATGGATTATCAAGAACTGAATAAGCTCACCATTAAGAATTGGTACCCTCACTAAGGATCAAAGACCTATTTGACAAACTACGAGGGACCCAAGTATTCTTCAAAATAGGCCTTTGATTAAGTTACCACCAACTTAAGATTAAAAAGGAAGATGTGCTTGTAGCTACTTTTTCCCCAAGATATGGACATTACGAGTTTCAAGTCATGCCCTTTCGATTGACAAATGCCCTAGCCAAATATTTGGAACTTATGAATTGTACTTTTAGACCCTACTTGGATAAGTGCATAATCATTGATGATATCCTAGTATACTCACCCAGTAAAGAGGAGTATAAGGAACATGTAAGAATGGTATTGTTGATACTTCAAAAGGATCATTTTTCTACTAAATTTAAGATGTGAGTTCTTGTTCAAGAAAGTTTTGTTCTTAGGACATGTTATATCGAAACAAGAAGAATATGTAAATCCCAGAAAAATTGAGGTAGTGGTGAACTAGAAATAATCAAAAAATGTAGCAGATATTCAGAGTTTTCTTGATTTATTAGCTATAGTTTTTGGAGGGGTTCTCTATGATAACAATGTCACTAATCAAGTTAACTCAAAAGAGAGCAAAATTCATATGGGGGAAGAAGTATGAATAAAGCTTCCAAGAGTTAAAGAAAAGATTAGTACCTTCCCCTATACTAGCACAACCAAGTAATGGAAATAATTTTGTTCACGCGCTTTAAGTTTGGAGAAATTATTTATGTGGAGTAAGTTGTGAAATGTACACGAATCACAAGAGTCTCAAGTGCATTTTCATATAAAAGGAATTAAATATGAGATAACAGATGTCGCTAAAGCTGATCAAGGACTACAATATTGGAATCCACTATCACTCAGGGAAGTTTAATATGGTGGTTAATGCCTTAAGTAAGAAGGATCAAAACTCAGATAGAAGGACAATATATAAGGAACCTCGGGCTAGAGGATATTAGGAATTTAACAAGAATATTGAATAGCTAGAAACTAGAACCTATGCTATGAACCCAACTAAATAAAGATCAATATTAAGATGCCACCTTGTTTGCCCTCTAATGCTATGCTGAATAGGGAGTGGTAGAGAATTTTCATATAGGAACTAACAGATACCTATACTAATAAAATACAATATATGTACCTATGGCCAAAGAACTTAAGAGTAAAGTGATGGATGAGAGACATATGGATTACTACACTAAAAACCCTAAAGGAACAAAAATGACTAAGACCTCAAGCTTAATTTTTGGTGGCTTGGAATGAAGAAGGAGATAATGGATTATGTGAAGAGTTATATGATCTATCAGCTAGTTAAAGTAAAACATCAACTGCCAGCAAGTCACCTACAACTATTGGAGATCCCATAGCAGAAGTGGGAAGAATTGTAACTAGACTCCTACAAAATATGTAAGAAAAGGATGCAGTTTTGCTTACCAAGTCTACTCACTTCTTGGCCTCTAAGAAAGAGATGTCAATCAAATATATGGTAAACCATTATATAAGGGAGATAGTGCAACTTCATACAGTTCTAATACGTCTTACTTTTGATCAAGATACAACTTTTATCCAGGTTCTGGGTTAGTATGCAGAAAAAGTCATGAGAATGCAATTATAGTTTAACATTGCCTTCCACTCGCAAATAAATGGGTAATTAAAGAGACAAACCTTACAACCTTTGTTGAGAGCTTTTATACTGGACTTTGAGAAAAATTGAGAAAGGCACCTTTCCTTAATAAAATTTGCCTATAACAATAGCTATTAAGCAAGAAAAAAGCTTCTTATGGGGCTCTGTATGGTAGGAAATGTTGATCACCATAAGTTAGAATAAGGTAGGAGAAAAAGAAATTCATTGCCAAAAATATTTAGGGAGCTAACTAAGAAGGTACGAGTGGCATATCATGTAGGCAATACAAGATTGATAAAAGAAGTTTGTAGATTATAGTGTAGGGAGATAGAGTTTAAATTTTGGGACCATGTGTTTTTCTAAAAGTATCTCTTATCAAGGGTGTTAACATGTTTGAAGTCAAAGGAAAAGTGAATCCACAATTTATCAGACCATTTGATATTATTAAGCCAATAAGGAAGTTGGCATACTAACTAGCATTATCTTCGACTCTAATTATAATACATGATGTATTCCACGTGTCTATATTATGAAGGTTATCCAAAGAGAAGGCAATGTAGTGTAGGAGATTCCTACTAAAATCCATCCTAATGTAAGTTACAAGGAGGTTTCATTAAGAATTATGCATACCAAACTACAAGAATTGCATAGAAAAATGATGGGAAAAGTACAAAAAAGTACCTCGTGGTTTCACCAATTCTCACTTGAGTACCTTGTACTTTTTAGACCGTAGAACAGGTCCAAGTTATGAAAATTTCCATCACAGACTGATCCCGATCTTCGGTCTGTATGTTTTTGACGAAACGACATCATTTTGCATCCTAGTTGGAAGTCCACGTATTTGACAAAAAAATGTCATTTTAATACAAAACCTTTTACACAATATTTCAAAATCCCCTCTTCTCCCTCCTCTCTCTCCCTCCTCTTTCTCTATCGTGCTCCGTAACAAATCTAGTTTGGCTTCCTCCTTCTCCATTTTCCTTATTAGAAAGTAGGTTCTCCATTGTTTGTGGACCTTGGAGACCTCCCAATTTCTCCTTTGAATTCCATTTCCAATTTTGCCTCCCAAGTGAATAAAAAAAGCTAACAGAAAAATGTTATCCTTAAACCCCAACTCCCTCTTCCTCCCTTCCAAGTCGTGCCGAATGACCAGGGGGTACAAGGAGCATGAGAACTAATGCATGGGAGAAATAGGTCGAGGAACAGGGAGAGCTACTTGTTACAAAAAACTGATACCATCATCATAGTCCTAGAGCTAGCCACGAGGTTAGCTCCTCCAGTTACAACCTTACCAATCCACCACCCTGAGGTTAACACCATCCGTTGAGGCATCCTGTCCTCCATTGTCCCAAGCTATCGTTAACCAATTAGGAAGAGAAGATAGGCACAACCATTGCCGTTGAGTATGATGACCTTTGCATCGACCCCCACTCACCATTTTCTCTCCCTTTCTAATCTGATCTGGGTTTAGACATTTGTTGGGTCTGCTTCTTGTATTGACCTTGCCTTAACAAAATTTGTTGGGTTTTATGTGAAGTGGAAGAGGTAGAGAAAGATCACATCTTTGAAGGGTTTAAACCCACCCCAATTTGATCTATTTTTTGTTTGGCCCAAATAGGAAAGACTCAATCTTTGAGCGTGTCTAGTGTTTCCTTGAACTGGGTTTGGTTTTGTTAGGATGGATTTTAAAGGTTTGAATTGGTTTTGGCATAGTGGTTGTGTTGGAGATGGATGGAAAGAGTACGGGGAGGAGGTATGGTGGTTGGTTTTGGCATGGTGGTTATGTTGGAGAAACGGCCAAATCCTTTGTTTCCTCTCTCTCTCGGCCAAAGGTGGGGCGTGTTAAAGAAATGAGGGGAGAAGATGGCGTTTTAAAAAAATAAAAAATTATTCATGTACTAATTTGGTAATTAGCCACTACCACATCATTTCTATGTAGTGCTCTACATGAGTGTCAAAACGACGCCATTTCGTCAAAAATGTGCGAATCGGAGATCGAGACAACCGGTCTGTGATAGAAATTTTCATAACTTGGACGACCTGTTTTATGGTCCAAAAAGTACAAGGTACCTAAGTGAGAATCAGTGAAACCATAGGGTAATTTTTTGTACTTTTCCCAAAAATGATTGAATATGTCAAAATACAGTTGGACAATCATATAGAAAGAGAGGTCACTTGGAAGCTTAGTTCAGAAATGAAGTAGAAATACATGTACATATGCCAAAATACAAGTAAGTTTGAGGACAAACTTCAATTCAAAGGGAGAAGAAAGTAATAATTGAATAAACCAAAGTGTAAAATTTTAAACTCAGAGGGGGCACTTTAATATATTTTACATACCATGGAGGAGTCTTTAACAATTAGTCTAAAACCTTAATAGTCTTTGAGCAAGATTAGGGGTTTGGGCTTTAAAATTGCTTTAAAAAAGGTTGACTGCCCCTTATTTTCTACCTCTCAAATATTCTTACAAAATTTTCATTTTGTGAAAGCAGAAGAGATGATCAAACTAAGAAGATCTCTCTGGGAGGTGATAGGGTCTTGGAATATTTGCTAGGGAAATTGGGTAGGCTATTCTCCATCCTGTTTATCTGATCTATGTTAATTAAATGCTATTTGTAAAAATTGGAGAGAAAGGTCAAAATGACATAGAACTTATGGAAATGGAGGAGCTACAACCTTAGGAATCAAAGAATGAGTTTGTTTATCATCTTATCATAGTTGTGTATAGGATTTTAGAGTGATGTTTTGAAAGTTGATCCAACAACAGTGTGATCAAGTTTAGGGCTACTAAACAAGGTAAGAAGATTTTTTTTTGAGTTTGACTTGATGTACTCATTATTATGATTTTTAAATTTATCTTTGTATTGATAAGAAGGTAAGAAGATTTTTTTTCTGAGTTTGACTTGATGTACTCATTATTATGATATGATTTATGATATGGTTTATGATATGATTTGTGATAATAGTTTATGAACATGTGGGATTATCTCGTACCTACCGCTTACGAGATACTGCTTACGAGACTATTTGGGCTCATAAAGGGTAATATCTTTGCTTATTAGACCCTTACAAAAAGTAAAAGTATTACCAATGGACAACAAGAATCTCGTTATAAGTGTATGGACTCCTGAGCTCTATTAATTGAATGTGATATGATTGTTTGTGATTCTATTTTATAAATTTGTTACGTATATTCTTGTCTTCTTTATTTTATGATCTACTTACTGAGTTTATGACTCACCACTAGTGTCTTTGTATGTATTTCCAGCTTTAGGGATGAAAGATCGAGAGTAGAAATCATAGAGAAGAGCTATATGCATTCATTTCTTTTGTTTTCAATTAATAAAAAGTTACAATGTTGCTCAATGTACGAATTTGAAGTTGAAATTTTGATCCTTTTGGATAGGGAAAAGTACACTTTACCAACTTGTGGTTTCACTGATTTTGCATTTAGATTGTGTAGTTTTAATTTTGTAATTTTGTCCCTATAGTTTAAAATCTTTTAAAGTATATGGTTCATACCGAATGACAGAGTTAGGTTGTCCAATTGGTGTACCACCTAGGCACTCATTGTATAGTTGGTAAATTATCAATTTAGTCATTAATAATTGACATTTATTTTTTTATAATTTATCAAAAACTTCATATTTAAATATTCTAACCCTCCCTCTTCTCCTTATTTCCCCCTCCCGACTATTTCTTCCTCTTTGTCCAGGGCTCTCTCTCCCTCACCAAGCTGCTCAAAGTCTAAATAAACCTTCATTTCTTAGTTGTCCTCAACAAAGGCAAGGTAATTTCTTTAAACTTTTTAGTAATTTCTTTCTTGCTTTATCGTCATTCTTCTCCATTCTTCCCTAAGTAAACCCTAACATTATGAGTGGTTTGTTTCAAAAATAGCTCTAACCTAGCCCAAATGAGTAGTGACGACTATGCTTTCGACCTTGCAAACTTCATTCAGTCCCAAAAGAGTGGTAGTAAGTTTGGTTCTCCATGGTTCGAGAAAAATAAGATCTTATTTTGTGACTGTGGTGTTCGTTCAAGTATGTAAATGGTAAAGACATCGAAACTATGGTCGACAACTTTATGGTTGTGGACAGTACAAAGAGCTTGGCAAAAAAATATGTAATTTTTTTCAATGATGTGATCCCCCTCCGAGCAAATGGGAGCTAGAGTTGTTGCCTCAAATAATGGCTAACTCGGAGATCCAGAAAGAACATTTAATAATAAGAGGAAGAAGCTTGTATCATGAAAATTGCATTGAGCAAAAGCGAAAAGGAGTGCAAGAGATATCATTGTATTATATTTATGCTTCCTTTTTCTTTATTTGTTATGTAGGTCTTTTTATTGTAATGTTGTTAATTTTATTGTAATGTTGAGTCCAATTTGATCAATGTTAATTTTAGTGTATTATTATTATCAACCTATTCATGGTTAAGTGCAATTTCATTTGATTCAGCCATAAACATCCAAAATGCCACAAATATCCAAATTCCTATCTAGGCATAAACATCCAAAATGCCATAAACATCTAAATACACATCTAGGCATAAACATCCAAAGTGCCATAAACATCCAAATATGCAAGCACCCTTAAACATCTAAAATAACATTACAATATATCCCTAAACATCTATAACTTTCTTGATCCCTTCAAAGATGTCGCTTCCTTCTTTTTGGTTAAGGTCCTGAATGATGAAGCTTTAGATTGGTGACCACCTAAAGTAGCTATCTTCTTCTTTCTCTACCAAAAAATGTCCACAAACATTAGTATTTATAAATTCTAGAATTCTTCTTTAGGACTTCTATAATCATGGTACCTTAGTTGAGGCATTAGAGGTTGAAGCAGCTGCAGTTGCAGCTTCAGCTTGCTGCCATTCTTTAGCAGCTGCAATTTAAAGTCTACTTTGTCAGGGTGTTTCACCTATAATAGCAGCCTTACATCTTCAACTGTTATGGCCAATTCGCTTACAATTACCACATTGAACTAGATCACAAACATGAGACACTTTGGTCTAATCTCGAGATTCTTCAAGTGTTGTTCTTCTTTTCTTCTGGTTGACCTTTTGGTTTCCATATCCGAGGTGGATGCACTTTTTGATGTTTAGTCATCGACCACTCATCTTAGTCATACTTCTAGTACATGCAGCATTCCACATAAGTTCTTTGTACTCTTGACCCTTTAAATTCCTTTTTCACGCATCGATGCTCAACTCCTGACATTAGTCAATTTATAGCCTCATGATGTCCTTAAAAAGAAGTTAACCAATTTCCAATATTAAATAATATTGTTAATAAAACCAAGTGTAAAACCAAGTGAAAAGAAGTTACCTTTTGCTTATTCAACATAAACAACATCTTGAATTCATTCAGATGCCCAAAATCATCTATTAAATTCTGCAAAAACATGCCCTACAATTGCTTATCTTCAACATCAACTATCGCAAATACTAGTGGATACATATTCTCATTCCCATCTTTGGCTACTGCTGAAAGAAGCTGTCCACCCATGACTTCCTTCAAGAAGCATCCATCGAGTTTGAAAAATGTTCAAAGTCCTAAAAAGAATGCAAACTTCTGTGCAGCAAAACAAATGTATATGTATTTAAACATTAATACTGGTGGAAGCGACACCAGTGATGAACGTAGTGCCACTGAACCAACTGCTTTGGTCCACCCTGGGCTTTCTTCCTTTGTACTAATTTTAATCATACTTCCTGGACTAGTTTTTAAAACTATATATACAGAATCACGCAACCTCATATATTGTTTTCTCAAATCACCATGGATGAGCTTCATCGTCTTTCTCTCACCTCTATAGAATTGGGCAATAAGTAAGTTGGCCTGTAGTTTCTTCTGTAGTGTCTTTTGCATGATAGTGTCATTCTAGTTCAGGTTATCTCTCAAGTCCTCTAGAAACTTATCAACAATGTACCAGAAAATTAGAATCAAACCTTGTCAACTATCAGCTTAATTTCTGTTGCCAAATTGAATAAAAAATACTATAACAACTTACCTCACAATCATTAGATGATTTTCCAATACTTCTGTACAATAGTGTACTGCATTAGTCATTATCTTTATTTGAAAGACATCTTTATCATTAATCATTGTTGCTTGCACCCTAAAACCATAGGCATTTCTACAAATGTCTAACACTTTTTTTGCATCATTCTTTTGGTAGATATACTAAGTCCCCTTGTTGATACTCCAGTCTTTCAAAGCCCTCCTACAAATATGAACATTCTTAAACTTCATACCAAGTCTTAAATCACCTTTCCGCTTTCCTAAGTTTTCTTATTAAACTATAGGTAACTTGGCCTCTAATCATCATCAGAATCATTTCTTAAATCATCCAACTCTATCTCCAAATAGAATAAGATCTTTACTGTCTTCTCCAAAATCATTATGCACTTCATTTGGCCCCTTACCATCAGTATTATGCACTTCATTTGACCCCTCAACAACAACATTACACACTTCATTTGGCCCATCAATAGCAATAATAGAAGTTCGCACTTCATATGATCCCTCAATAACAACATCAAAGTGTGCACTTCATTCGACCCCTTAACATTAGAACTTCGCACTTCATTCAGACCCTTAATATCAAAAATTTCTGCACTATTTCATCTTCACTTTCTTGATCCTCTCTATCTTCATCAAACCCAATGATACATTCACTATATGAGCTCCAATTTTCCTTTAGAACTTCATTTTGTTCTCCAGAATCATACATGACAAAACATAGCCGTTTATTCAGCTCTTCTAAATGTGTAACATTATCTCCATTTTCTATCCTAGAAACTTTAGTGAACTCAAAATCAGTTTCATCCCTAACCATGTCCACTTTTTGTGTATCATAAAAAACTTCCACTACCCTGATTCCCTTGCAACCCCACCCTTCTTATACCACATTCGAAAATGTTTGATACCTAGCCTTTTATGATCAAATCTGTGGATATTCTAATACCCCAGCTTCCCTGTCAAAATGACTACCTCCAACATACTGTCTACCTCCAACATACTGTCTACCTCCATCATCCTTCCATTATCCAACAAAGTTGTACCGAATGCATATTCGTTTAGCCTTTTTCAACCTGTCCAAACAAGACGACAAGAACATTTCAGTAAGCATCACTCCTATCCCGAAACAAAGGACCTGTAAACCATAGAACCTAGGATTGGTAAATCATAGAACCTAAACCTTATAACCCTAAACCCATAAATCCTAAAAGTTGCTACTAATATTTCATGAACCCTCAACCCAAAATAGACTTGGATATGTGAACACTTTAATACTCTTAGGTGGCCTAATGCAATATGTACTCACCCTTAGTGGGTACACGAGATAGAGAGGGGTACGCAAGATGGAGGATAGGTATGCAAAATGGAGGAGGATTTCACAGTGCCGAAAGGAAGAGGAGATGGAGATAGGTAAAATTAAGAGAGAGAGAATGAGCAAGCTCAGAAAGAAGAGGAATGGTCGGGAGGGAAAGGAGGGTTAGAATATTTAAATGAGAAGTTTTGAAAAAATTATAAAAAAATGTCAACTCTTAGTGAATAAATTGATAATTTGCCATCTATCCAGTCAGCGTGCCACAAAAAAAATCTATACAGCCAGTGCCTAGGTGGCACGCTGTTAAGCAAAAAATATGTTAGAATGTCAAAAATGATCTAAAGACGGATTTGGAGTGGTCATCCCAAGATGTGATTCGAACGAATAAGGCAAAGATGGAAGAAATAGGGGAAAACAAAAAGAAGATTTGTAGATCTGACTTAGTATATGAGAAAAGAATTGGCGGAAGAGCAAGAACTTTATTGAAAATATAGGGGAAGAGGACAAGAGGAAGGCATAAAAGATAAAAGCTACATCTACCCTACACTAAGATAAAAGTCGAAGCTTTGATAAGAGATTTGATGTGTTATGTTATGTTGTTCGGGGTCCTCTTCTTCTACATCAAGGATGTCATTATATAGAAAAAACTAGCCCTAGCCCGATACCAAAAACCCTAGGCCATTCAGTACAAAAAATCTAAATTATCCCTGGCCTCAGATATAAAAAACTAAAGGGCAAATTACCCTCAGGTCCCTGGTATTTACCAAAATCTCTTATTGGGTCCCTCCTGTTACATAAATGATTAATCCATCCCTGTTTTATTCAAAAATGTTTGTCTCGGGTCCCCACCGACCAAATCAGACTTTTTTTTAATTTTTTGTCATGTGAAATGACTATTTTACCCTTCACAAAATGACAAATTTCATCATATTTTTGTCGTTTTGTGAAGGGTAAAATAGTCATTTCATATGATAAAAAATTAGAAAAAAAGTCTGATTTGGTCGGTGGGGACCTGAGACAAACATTTTTGAATAAAACAGGGATGAATTAATCATTTATGACAAAGAAGGGACCCAATAGGAGAATAATGTAAAGATCAGGGACTTGAGGATAATTTGCCCAATGTCCAAAACTTCCAAGCTGATTATGACCTCTTTTTGCTCCGAATTTGGAAAAGTGATAAACTACAAAGTTGTAGATTTATCTCTTATCTTTCTGTAGCTTTTGAAATCACCTCAATCCGATATATGAGCAGTTAGTTACGAATTTTTTTACTAAAATTGGTCAGAAAATCCATGAATTAATTTTCCGCTACAACAATGCCCCCACACGTCAATGTTTTGACGCTAGGAAAAGCGTTGACGTGTATCTATCTTTGAACATGTAGAAAATTATATATCTGGCCAAGTTAAAGCCATAATATGCAAAGAATTTGCTAGTGAATCAGTCGAGACCTAGCCATTGTCGGCCTGCAGATGATCACTCTTTTGGATATATCCGTGTGCTCATGATTTTTTCGAGGGCACTTGAATTCGGCTTTATATGGCTGAGTAGAAACTCCATACCTTTCACTAAAATAATCGTACGAACATTGTTCAAGATCTCTAACCTTTTGCTTTTGAATCTTTTCCTTCAACCTTCTTCGTTGAGTCTTTGTAAAATTCAGTTGACGAGTTTCTTGACATTTGCCCCCGAATGTGAGTTTGGTTTTCTTGGCACTTCTTTTTGCATAGGCTCCATATGATAGTTTTGGTACCTGATGAGTGTCAAAAACACTCATTATTTATGTACATTTCGTAGTAGGTTCTTAGTGTTTTTAGATTATTTTAGTGAGTCCTAGTTGTCTTTGTGTTAGCTTTCGTTCATTGTATATATTAGTTGTGTGTTTTGTTTTTCATTGACTTTTTGTGGTTTTAGGATCCTATTTGTGGACTAGAGAAAGATGCTTGATCGATGGTGCAAAGGCATGGGTGAAACGGAGCTCACAAAGGCAAGAATGGCAATTTGTAAGAGCATGGCGCACGCCCATGAAGAATGGCGTGCGCCATCTAAGCCTAAAAAATGAGCAACGTCGTTGCTCGCGTACACCAGGCCAGACCTCTTACGACTCAAATAATGATAACTTTTGCATCAGATGTCTAAATGAGATGAGGTTGGTGGCGTTGGAAAGAAGGCATCCAGGGCTACAACTTTGTCTATAATAGGCGTCTTCACATTCAGCGTTTAAGAGGTTCAAATCTCAAGAATGGTAGATACCTTTGCAGGTGGCAACGAATTTCCTTCAGCATGATTGGCGCGCGCCATTGGTGCGAGTGGTGCGTGCCGGAGACTGACAGAGATAGAAGTTGGCGAGCCCACTTGCTCTTCTTATTGGCAAACACTTGGGGGGCCAAGGCACTCGGGTTTTTGGCCTTAAGGCTTAATCATGGTTCCACTCAGATTATGATCATCATTAGTCTTAGAAACCATGCTTCGGTTTCGACAAGAGTCTAGTGGCCAAGTAAGTTCGGTTTTGACACAACCAACTTTGGTTTTGACAAAGTCATAGCAACCATGCATAGGTTTAGACTAGTTGGCTGTGATAAAATCTTTGTGAATAACCATGATTATGAACTTAGTTAAAACTTAAGACCAAAAGGAGATGGAATTAATGTAAAGATTAACTAGATGACTAATTGCTTAATGAAAGAGAAATCTACTTAAGTAATAAGTTGTCCACTGAGTGACACTTACTGTTTGTTCTTAGCTTAGTTTAGATCGATTAGTGGGGTCGAAAGAACATCTAGTTGGTCTGAGTTTTGCTAAAGTTCAATTTAGACAAATCTAGCGCGAAAGTATAGATTTGTTGCTCATGAAACACTCGGATCATAATACGAACATAACAAATCCCCTAAGTTGTTTGATTACATATGTTTCAATGGTACTAAACTCACTCATAGTCAAATTTGTTAAATAAGATTGTTAGTTTTGTGTTTTGAAGTTCATAGACTTTTCACTTGCTTAAATCATTAGATTCGAATTTTAGAAGTTTGATCAAGTTACCAATCAACTAATCATCATAATATACTCCTAGACAAGTTTAGAAACCAAGTACGCGGCCTAAAAACTCAATTCCCTGAGGATCGACATAACTGGACTTGCTCTGTGCTACTGCTGGTGATATTGGCGCACGCCACATGTGATTGGCGCACGTCATTGTTCTTGGACGAAGAACATTGGTGCACGCTAGAGGTGCTATTGGCGCAGGCCATAGATGGCCAAGGAGCAATGAACACACGCAAATCATTAGCACGCTTTGGATCGATCACAAAAGACACACCGAGGATCGAACAAATTGGTGCCGTTGTCGGGGATTTGAGTTATAGATGCTCAATTTGGTTTACTAACTTGGATTATGATTTTTATTTTATTTTCATTTTTAAGTAGTTTTTATTTAATTTGTCTAGTTGAGATGGATTCCTTTGGTTACCATTGGTACCAAGGAATGGGAAGTTCATTTATAGAAGATGAAGTTGAGGATACACGTAAATGGGTGAAAGCAAATCATAGAGAACTCGATCTCAACCAAGCTCAACTTTGGACTTGCGAATGGTGCGGGTGGTTAGGACATAACAAAAGTCAATGTGAAGAATATTGGTTCGACACCCCCCATGGAGCCTCCTCAGATCATGATATTTTTGTGCTTAACAATGAGGGGCAATATGACACCATTAGTATTTCAACATGAAGTGGAAATCCTTATTCCTTATGGTGCAAAGAGGAAGTACAACCATTAAAGTCTGATTCCCTAAATGATAGAGTGGACTCAATGGAAGCAAGGATGGAGAAGATGATGGAAAATATTGAATTTAAGCTCAAAGATTTTGAGGAGATGACAGCCTCACTTCAAACTTTTGAGAGAAGGCAAACTCACTCAGATGACATTTGCTTCAATGCATATGAAAAAGATGCTATCTCATTTAAACCATCTGAACTAGTCCATCATTTTTGGGAAGACAATGAAGTGCAAGTTGAGGATGGCAATATGCAAATGAACTTGGAAGTTGAGGAATGGTCATATGTTCCTCAACTATCATACATCTATCCAATGCCATTCTTAGAAGCTATATCTAGTTTAGAGAATAATGCTCGTTTGTGGGATTTTGATGGTACAAAGAAATTCCTACGAGTTTATTTACTCATACCAACGCACTTCCAACAGATGATGAAAAGAATGAGGAAAATGAGGAATGGAAAGAAGAGATTGAGGTAGAAGAAAGCACCAAAGAAGAAGGCGACGAGCCTATGATGAGTGCATATTTCCTTTTGCATGACTCTTGCTCAACTAAGGATTTGGCAAACATTGAAGATTTTGAGGAAAAAGAAGTAGCCATACCCAAAGAAGAGTCAAGTGTCATCCGCCACAATATTCTACCTCGACTTTAAGATCCAAGAAGGTTTGCCAAATCTTTAATCTTGGATTTGGCTAGTGAAGGCAAAATACCCAGCCTTAATGATGAACAACCTCCCACTCTTGGTTGGGATTGGTTAGTTTTGGGTGAAATTGAAATATCTCACAATCCCATGTTTAATATGACTGCCATTGATCCTTTGGTTAATTGGCACATGCCAGTATTTTTGCGATTGATGAGAGATAAAAAGTTGCTCCTATGTGATTGTTGTGCTCAACAATTTGTATAGAGGGAGATATTCGAAAACAAGGGTGACTGCAGCAAAAATTGTACTAACTCACAAAATGTGCGTACCGTGTTACTATGTGGTGACCCCGTTAAGCTTAATGCTGAAAAGGCCGCCAGGAGAGGTAGTTCATCATGGTATGCCATTCGTGAGTTGTGTGGTTTGTGAAAGTAAAAATTGCACTTGTGACCCATCAGAATGGGGTGTCTGGTTTTCAAGCTTTCCAAGAACGTAGCGTAAATAAAAGCCAAAAAAATTAAAAAAAGGAAAACACAAAAACATTAGCATAAATCGTATTATATGTGATTTTACATTATAAGTATGAAGTTTTAATATTTATAGTTTAGGTATAGTACACCATATGTAGATGCTGTATCCAATTCGTGTCACCAAGGCGTACCCAGCGTGCGCCAAAAATAAAAAAAATGGAGAACTGTCATATGCTAGGCATGGCTGGCGTGCAATGGCACGCGCCAAGTACGCCAGCTAGGTCAGAATCGGGTAGTATAAATTCATTAGCAGCCGATTTTTGGTCATTTTTTCAGAAAACCGGAAATTGAAAACCCGCACAAGCCTAAACCTCCTCGACCTCTGTGACACATTGCCTGACCTCTGACACACGTTACCAAACGCCTAAAATAACTTCTACGATGGCTAATGATGCAAGATCTCGCCGAAAGCATTACTGGACGAGTGACAGGGAGTTCCTTTTTCTTTCTTTTATTTCATTTTTACTTTTATTTTTCTATTTTTTGTTCTTTTATATGTGTTATGCCTTTCGATTTTGTTCTTTAGTTTATAGCTGTGACTTTGTGTGATATTGTATTTGTTTGTTGAGTGTGTTTGTTTGCTTTTACTGCTTGCTTATTTTTGTTTTTGTTTGTGTGATATTTATGTTTTTGTATGCGTGCTTTAGACACCTTGAGGACAATGTGTCATTCAAGTGTGGGGAAGGGTTCCTTCTAGGAATCTTCCTTTTAGGTTGTTAGAATGTTTAGGTTGTTTAGGTTTAGACTTGGCATGAATTTTTCGAAAATTTAACCCCCCTCAAAAATTTTCAACTTGTGTTAGAATTTTATCGTATTCTTAGTTAGCGACTTCATTCAAGCACAAAGCCTAGGAATTGGTAGAAACTTCACACTATTTTGTTTAGATTAGTGATTTCATTATATAGACTAGACTAGAGAGTTGATGAGTGAACCTTGTGAGTATTTGAGCCGAAGGAAGAGACATCAGTCTATATTTTTCATGAGGTGCATACTGAGTTAGTTGATTGAGGTATCCTACTAGTACTTATCGAAGTCTAGGTTGTATGGAAGTTGGCGAAATGACGGGGCATTCTTTGACATTTGAGCCTAGAGCCTTAGAGAAAAAATCCCTTTAAATATCCATTATTTTTACCATTTGAGCCGAGCCTTTTCTTGATCTTAGATGAGGAAGCTAACTACAAACCTTATATCATCCATCTTCCCTACCTTTGATCATCCGATTCGAGGACTTATAGGTTTGCATGTGTATTAGGTTTAGTTGGTAGCTTTGGCTTAATTTGGGTTATGTTCATTGGGATGTTGTAGTTATGGCCATGTAAGAAGCCGAGTTTTTGCCTACAACATGCTAAGTTTGTACAGTTTGTTTGAAGTTTGTAAAAAAGAAAGAAGTAAAAAAAAACGAGAAAAAGAGAAAAATCAAAGAAAAGAAAAAAAAGGAGAAAACAAAAGAAAAATGAAGTAAAAAAGAATGTGAAGTTGAATAAGGCATGTTTTCTAGGAAAAACTCATGCTTCTAGGTCTTAGTTCATTGGGATACTTGGGGAGTGTGTTTAAATTATCTCTTGTGAGGATGTTTAGACTATATGAGTGATTAGTTGTATTTGTGACATGTCCTCGGATTGGGTGGTTTAGCTACCATCCATATATTTTACCTCACCTTGACCTTAAGCCCCATTACAACCCAATGAAAAGACCCCCCGATCATTAGCAATCATTGCAGCTTCTAGATAACGCTGAGTAGGACGCAGGATGCTTTGAGTATATTGACCTGTATGCGAGTGATAGGAAGTTGACTACATTGATCATATGAGTGAAACACTTTTCTATCCTCGTGAGGTCAACCTTCTAGTGTCTTTTACATAGAGTTAACACTTATTTAAACAATAGAATGTCAAGGCGTCTACTAGTTCGTTGTGCTTTGTGTTTTGAATTGATGAACTAACTTAGATTATGATTTCATTGTTATGCGAGCTGATGTTTTTGAGGGAAGTTAAGTATTGATCCATTCATGCCATGTCTTTACCTTGTTTTGTGTTTGTTTGTTAGTTTTTGATTTTCTTTTAGTTTGTTTCCGCATTTAGAGTTTTGCTTAGGGACAAGCAATGATTCAAGTGTGGGGGTGTGATGATGGTCAAAAACACTCATTATTTGTGTACATTTCATAGTAGGTTCTTAGTG
>SOPF01026376.1:21599-88733 GCA_012979155.1 Hypericum perforatum | reverse complement strand
TGATCGATGGTGCAAAGGCATGGGTGAAACGAAGCTCACAAAGGCAAGAATGGCAATTTGTAAGAGCATGGCGCACGCCCATAAAGAATGGCGCACGCCATCTAAGCCTAAAAAATGAGCAACGTCGTTGTTCGCGTATGCTAGGCCAGACCTCTTACGACTCAAATAATGATAACTTTTGCATCAGACGTCCAAATGAGATGAGGTTGGTGGCATTGGAAAGAAGGCATCCAGGGTTACAACTTCGTCTCTAATAGGCGTCTTCACATTTGGCGTCTAAGAGGTTCAAATCTCAAGAATGGTAGATACCTTTGCAGCTGGCAACAAATTTCCCTCAGCATGATTGGCGCGCGCCATAGGTGCGAGTGGCGCGCGCCAGAGACTGACAGAGACAAAAGTTGGCCAGCCCACTTGCTCTTCTTATTGGCAAACACTTGGGGGGCCAAGGCACTCGGGTTTTTGGCCTTTAGGGAGGATGGCAGACATGTATGGAGGCATTGTGGAGGAATGGTTGACTTTTTGTAATTAAAAAACATAAAACTTACTTTTGACTTTTGGCTTTGTGATGTTATGTGTATTTTGCCTAAGTAAGTAATAAGAGAGAAGGGAGGAAGAGAGGCAGAGAGAGGAGAGCCACAAAAACGTAACTTTCTCTGCCATGAACGTGAGGGAGAAGGAGGAAGGCTTCAAGAACATCCATAAGCTTCCTTCTCCTTAACTCTTCCTTTTGTTCATATTTATGCTTATATTCAAATTGTTTATGTTGTTGTTCTTTGTAAATATGTGTGAGTAGTTAATTCTGTGGGTTGGGTGCCTTGAAACTAGCATGTAATCAATTAATTTGAGGGGTTAAACATGCATAGATTTATGTTCTAGTTAATGAACTTAAGGCTTAATCATGGTTCCACTCAGATTATGATCATCATTAGTCTTAGAAACCATGCTTCGGTTTCGACAAGAGTCTAGTGGCCAAGTAAGTTCGGTTTTGACACAACCAACTTTGGTTTTGACAAAGTCATAGCAACTATGCATAGGTTTAGACTAGTTGGCTGTGATAAAATCTTTGTGAATAACCATGATTATGAACTTAGTTAAAACTTGAGACCGAAAGGAGATGGAATTAATGTAAAGATTAACTAGATGACTAATTGCTTAATGAAAGAGAAATCTAATTAAGTAATAAGTTGTCCACTGAGTGACACTTATAGTTTGTTCTTAGCTTAGTTTAGATCGATTAGTGGGGTCGAAAGAACATCTAGTTGGTCTGAGTTTTGCTAAAGTTCAATTTAGACAAATCTAGCGCGAAAGTATAGATTTGTTGCTCATGAAACACTCGGATCATAATACGAACATAACAAACCCCCTGAGTTGTTTGATTACATATGTTTCAATGGTACTAAACTCACTCATAGTCAAATTTGTTAAATAAGATTGTTAGTTTTGTGTTTTGAAGTTCATAGACTTTTCACTTGCTTAAATCATTAGATTCGAATTTTAGAAGTTTGATCAAGTTACCAATCAACCAATCATCATAATATACTCCTAGACAAGTTTAGAAACCAAGTACGCGGCCTAAAAACTCAATTCCCTGAGGATCGATATAACTGGACTTACTCTATGCTACTGCTGGTGATATTGGCGCACGCCACATGTGATTGGCATGCGCCATTTTTCTTGGACGAAGAACATTGGCGCACGCCAGAGGAGCTTGGCGCATGCCAGAGGTGCCCTGAGTTAGGAAAATGCACGAGCGCGTGAGACAAACTCTATTTGACACGAGTGGCATGCGCCAGAGGTGCTATTGGCACAGGCCATAGATGGCCAGGGAGCAATAAACACATCATCAGTACGCTTCAGATCAAGCACAAAGGACACACCGAGGATTGAACAGCACCTTATAGGTTGCTCACTTCTTATAGCTCGTATCTTACGTGGTTTTTTCTTAGACCATACTAGCTCTTTCTTGGGCACCCAGATCTTAGTAATCTTACTATCTTGGAGAATATTTTGCTTAATCTTTGATGAGTGTCAAAAACACTCATTACTTATGTACATTTTAGTGTAAGTTTAGCATTTGTTACATATCGTTTTTACGAGTTTTCTAAGTCTTTATCTCGTTTTTGTACATATTGTTCTTTTGTCGTGTTTGTTCCTTTTTCTTATGTTTTCTTTATGTTTAGGAGCTTCATGGACGATGATATCACAATGCACAATCAACATCACAAGGTTGCGAGTAAAATGGCATTGACAAACCGAATGCATCAATTATTTCCGAAGCTAACCATGTAGCTCGCCGGGCCAGACCTCTTGCACGAGAAAATTCATAACTTCCTCATACAAAATTGGATTGAGGCGCCGTTAGCAGCATTGGAAAGAAGACATTATTACCTACAATCTTCTAATTCGTTGTCTAAAATGGGAAAGCACTTGATCCAATATCATGGGCCAATTCTGTCCGAGTGGGCCAAACTTGATGGTTGATTTGGGTCAAACTTTGGGCTTCTTGGCCCAAATCCGTGGCTGCCAATTTGAGAGGATAAGATGACTCAAATTGGCTGTGACTTAAAGGGAACAAGGATGGCTACACTTCTTTTAACTTGTTGTTGCTAAGTCCTAAAGCTAGAAACATGGATGGAAGAGTGGTTAAGATATTTGTAAAAGAATTAGTTTGTTAAGTTAGTTTTGGCTTGTAATATGAATTAGGATTATTATGTTAGTTAAAAAACAAAGTATGGCAGAGAAGGAAGGGGAGAAAAAAACGTACCAAAGAAGGAGAGAAAGAAAGGAAGAAAGAAAGAAGGAAAAGAAGGAGAAGGAAGGAGAAAAAGAAGCTAAGGCAAAACCAAGCCTTGGCTTGTACTTGTAAAACCTTCTACTCTTTTACTTATTGCTCTCTTTCTTTGACCATGTAAGATAATATGTATGTTGATGTTATTTGTGTAATATATATGTTTGTTTGTATGTTTATGATAAGCATGTGTGAGTAGTTAGTTTTGTGGTGTGATGCCTTGATCCTTAAGTAAGCTTGTGGTTAAATGGTTAAAAATGAAATGGATCATGTACTTGTTAAAGGACTTAATGCTTGCTCTAATTTGATCACCTAGAAACATGATTAAAATCAAGTCTTGAGACCGAAAGGAGATAGACTTGATCAAAAGTTTAACTTGTTGATCCATTGCCTCGTGAGATGAAAATATCACTTGGTGATTGGTTATCCAAAAGGGTGATGTTTATAGTTGTTGCTTAGTTAGGATTTTGTGACTCGTGGGGGCGAAAGCACATTGAGTTCACTTGATCTTAGGTAAGTATCAATTTAGACTTATCTAGCACGAAAGTGTAGATGAGTTGCCTTGAAACACCCGGATCGTGACACGTACCTAATAAACCATCGAACCACCTAGCTTGTTTAAGTATATGGTATCATACCACTTTTGTCTATATTGATATATCTTGTGTTCTTGTGTTTTGTGGTGATCTTGCATGGGTTAAATTGTTTCTGTCATTGTTTTATGCATGTTAGTATGTTAAGCCACCTAAACCAAACCAAAGAAACAAAGTCATCGAAAGTTCCTAAAACTAGCTAGTAAGCCAAGTAAGGTGCAAACTTAATCCTCGTGGGAACGATATCCTACTTTATAAACTATATTACATAGGAGGTGTGTCAAAACGTGCCTCTCATCAATTGGTGCCATTGTCGGGGATTGAGTTTCAAAGCTAAAGCTTAGCTTACGAACTTGAGTTAGGAATTTTTAGCTACTGCCACTCGCGGATTTTAATTGTTTGGCCATCTTAGAGTCCGAATTGGAAAAAACATGCTCTGATGAAATTATGCATTTGGAAGTCTTCTTTTATTTGTCGTTGACCTTGTCTAAATAGGAGATCGAATGAAAAAGTTATAAATTTTCTAAGTCACATGTCCAAAACGCGCTCAACCACCAACTTCCCTTTGGAAAGTGAAGTGGACATAGCACACTTGGAAAGGACATTACGACAAGAAAAATTTCAACAAGAGAGGCTAAGTCAACAAAGAATTCAACAAGAAAGGATGAATCAACAAAGAGAACCATAAGGGGAGACACAAGGAGCTGGTGGTGCTCTAGCAGCTGGAGGTGCTCAACCATGCAACAACCTTTAATGGACTACGGTAAACTAACCTTGGGGGGGCGCTTACCGGAGTGCGAAAGCAAGAAGTGGACGCTAATGAATATGAACTTAAGCCAGCCATCATACAAATGTTACAAAATTCCTCTCAATTTTATGGCTTATCCAATGAAGATCCTAATGACCATCTAGGGGACTTCATGGAGTTAGCCGATAATTTCAAGTATAGAGGAATATCTGACGATGCCTTAAAGTTAATGATGTTTCCTTTTACTTTGAGGGATAGGGTGAAGCTTTGGTACAAGCAATTAAAGGGAACTCTCATAATTACTTGGGAGGAATTAGCTAACGCTTTCTTAGAAGAGTATTTCCCATACTCAAAGACAAACAAACTCGTTAAGGAAATTCTTAATTTCCAACAATTTGAAGGCGAGTCTTTGAGTGAAACATGGGGAAGGTTCAAGGAATTACAACGAAGTTGCCCACACCATAACTTGACAGAAGAATGTTTGCTAAAGACTTTCTACTTTAGCCTAGGACCAACAGCAATGGGAACTGTTGATGTTGCCTCAAATGGAATTTTTTTTAGAAAAGGTAAGGAAGAAGCCCTCTTTATCTTAAAGGAATTGGCAGCAACAAACTGGTTAAGGGCTAGTGAGAGAAAGAAGCAACCTATGAGGGAGGTTAGAGAGCTTAGAGAACCACAAGAGCACAGAGGGATGCTTGAGCTTGATGCTCAATCATCTTTCTAAGCTCACTTGGATTTAATGGCAAAGCAAATGTGTGAAATGAACTCAAACAAGGCCGATGCCATGGCAATACAACAAAGCTGTGAAGCTTGTGGAAATATTGGCCATGAGTATAGTTAATGTGCAATGCTAAACCAACATAGGGAACAAGCTAATTTTTTCAGTGGGCAAGAAGCAAACCGGATGGGGAACAACCCATATTCTTCAACTTACAATCCAGGGTGGAGGAATAACCCTAAGTTCTCATGGAAAAGAGAAACTAATGACAACAACTTAGCCATTGTTGCTGACAAAGGACTTCCTTTACGGGCCCCACAACAAGGTTCACCTCCTGGTTTTCAACCACGAGGCTACTTAGGGGAGAGATTGGGAGCTATTGAAGAAAGATTCACCAAAATTGAAAAATTCATTCAGGAAAGTGGAGGATCTTCAATCCACTAAAGTCAAATTTTGGCAGCCCTATCTAGTCAAGAAGCTAGGCAGAACAACTTAGAGCAATTCCTAAAGGGACAAGCTACCGCACTGCGCAATATAGAAGTACAACTAGGAGAAATTGCAAAGGCAAATGCTACTCGAGCATCAGGCTCTTTTCCCAGTTCTATTGAGGAAAACCCAAGAGGTAACGTAAATGCTATCTTCTTGAGAAGTGGCAAGGAATTGGCTTCAAAAGTTGTTAAGGACAAAGCTAAGAAAAATGAGAAGGAGATTCCCACCAAAGACAAGGAGGAAAATTTAGTTGAGAAAGAAAAATCTCCGCACGTTGAAATAGATGTGGCAGAGGAAGAAGTTTATGTACCACCACCACCAAAGATTGTTCTTCCTTTTCCATATAGGGTAAGGAAGAAGTCGGGGATGGATGAAAAATTTCTCTGTTTCATGGAGAAAATGAAGAATGTTCAGATCAGTGTCTCTTTTCTTGAGATGCTAGACCAAGTGCCACACTATACTAAGTTTCGGAAGGAACTCGTCACAAAGAAGAGGAAGAGGGATGATGGAGAGACAATTGCCCTCACGGCTAATTGTAGCTCCTTACTCTCTAAAAATCTTTCGACAAAACTTAAAGATCCTGGGAGTTTTAGTATTCCCAGCTTCATTGGTGACATTGAGTATTCTAGTTGTTTATGTGATTTAGGCGCAAGTATCAACTTGATGCCTTTATCTATATTTAGGGAACTTGGTTTGTGTGAAGTTAAACCAACCACTATGCTTCTCCTGTTGGCAGACCAAACAATCAAGAAACCTTTCGGTGTAGTTGAGGATGTCCTGGTTAAGATTGACAAGTTCATCTTTCCAGTTGACTTCGTAGTGCTTGATTTTCCAGAGGACAAGAAATGTCCACTGATTTTAGGCAGATCATTCCTCAACACAACACATGCATTGGTAGATGCGCATAATGGAAGATTGGTTCTACGAATTGGAGAAGATGAGGTTGAGTTTAAAATGAGCAATTTGATGCGTCATCCTCAAGAGGAGGGGACATGCATGAAGATTGATGTCATTGAAGATTGGGTCATTGAGTTCTGTAAAGAAAACATCTCAAAAATCGAGGATACAGAGGAAATACATGTAGAAGATAAGGAAATTGATGAAGTCAAAGAGGAGGAAGTTGACAAGAATGGTCTACTAGTGGAGTTGGAAATACATTTTAAATATCGAACTCCACCCTCAATAGTGAAAGCTCTATCCTTGGAGTTGAAAGAGTTGCCCTCGCATATAAGATATGCATTTCTTATAGATGGAGGGAGGTTACCAATCATAATTTCAAACAAACTCTCCAAGGATGAAGAGGATAAAGTGCTTGCAATAATAAACAAACGGATAAAAGCCATTGCTTGGCAAATATCTGACATCAAGGGTATAAGCCCTGAAATTGTGATGCATCATATCTACATGGAGGAAGGAGCGAGGCCGAGGGTAGACCGACAAAGAAGACTGAATCCTAAAATGAAGGAGGTTGTGAAGAAAGAGGTAATCAAACTTCTAGGAGCCGGAATTATTTATTCGATTTCGGATAGTGAGTGGGTTAGTCCAATCCATTGTGTTCCAAAAAAGGGAGGAATGACAGTGGTAATCAATGAGGAGGGCAAGCTCATTCCAACATGTACTGTGACCGGTTGGAGGGTTTGCGTTGATTACAGAAAATTGAATGATGCCACTAGGAAAGATCATTTCCCTCTGGCATTCATTGATCAAATGTTGGAAAGGATAGTAGGGTATTCGTACTATTGCTTTTTGGATGGGTACTTAGGGTACAACCAAATTGCAATATACCTCAGAGATCAAGAGAAGACATCTTTCACCTGTCCCTTTGGTATTTTTGCATATCGCAGAATGCCTTTTGGATTAAGTTGTGCCCCAACAACATTCCAACGTTGTATGGAGTCTATCTTTTGGGAGATGAATGAGAAGATAATGGAAATCTTCATGGATGACTTCTCTGTATTTGGAAACTCATTTGATCATTGTCTGGAAAATCTTGATAAAGTATTGGAGAGATGTGAGGAAAAGAATCTTGTGCTCAATTGGGAAAAGTGCCATTTTATGGTAGATAAAGGAATAGTTCTTGGGCACAAGATTTCTAAGGTCGGTATGGAAGTTGATAGAGCCAAGACTAAGGCAATAGAGAAAATGGCAGTGATTGAAAGGCAATGTTTAGACACGCCTCCGATACAATATAGATTATGAAGTAGGATTGTCGATCCCACGAGGAAAGAGGTTGCGCCTTACTCGGCTTACTTACTTAAATTTAGGAATTTTATGTCTTTGGTTTCTTTGGTTTGGTTTAGGTGGCTTAACAAACTAACATGCTTAAAATGAAAATACAACCAACTTAAATCATGCAAGATCACAAGAACACACAAGAACACAAGGTAAATATCAACTTAAAACAAGTGGTGTGATACCATAGATTACTTAAGTAAACTTCATGGTTCGTTGGGTTTTTAAGTACGTGTCACGATCCGGGTGTTTCAAGGCAACTAATCTATACTTTCGCGCTAAATTAGTCTAAATTGATCTTTAGCTAAAATTATATGAACTCGATGTGCTTTCACCCCCACGAGTCACATAAATCTAACTAAATACCAACTATAAACATCACCCTTTTGGATAATTCATCACCAAGGAGGAGTCCACATCTCACAAGGCGACGAATCAACAAGTTAATATTTTGATCGAGTCTATCTCCTTTTGGTCTCAAGACTCGATTATTAACTTTGGTTCTAGGTGGCCAAATTAGACCAAGCATTAAGTCTTTTAACAAGTACATGAACCTTAACATTTTTACCCATTTAAAACCATTAGAAAACTTAAGTTTTCAAGGCATCACACCAAAGTAAACTACTCACACATATTTAAACAAACAAACACACACATGTATATTACAATAACACAATCAAAATACATATTACAAGCAAAGAAAAGCAAGAATAGAAAAGAGAAGAAGGTGTTACAAATTCCAAGCATAAGCTTGGTTTATGTCTTAGCCTTTTTTCCTTCTTTTCCTCCTTCCTTTTCTTCTTTCTTTCTTTTCTTCTCTTCCTCTCTTTCTCTCCTTTGCTCACGGCCTCTCCTTGCTCTTGGCTGAGTTTTTTTCTTGCTAAGTCATGGAATGACTTACTTCTTACATTTATTTAACTAAATACAACCTTTTGCTAATGGAAAATATAAAATTACAACTTAATCTAATATCTTACTAACTAGTTTAACCTTGTCTCCACCTTTGCCAATTTTTCCACATAAGTTAAGCTTAGTTAGTAAGGAAAAATCTGAGTGTTGGCCACTTATTTTGGCAAGAGGCGAGATTTTCATGCAGCCACCACAGAGTTGGTGCCCTCCACATGTGATGTCATGCATTTGTCATGCTTTGGTCATGCCTTGGTCATGCTTCGTCATCACCATTACAGCTGCAATGACATCATCCATTTTTAAAAAAATATTTTTGGCAAGATTGTATATATGGATGTCTTCTTTCAAATGCCGCTGACGGCGCCTCAATTCGACTTCGTATGTGGAAGTTATGATTTTTTTATTCGGAAGAGGTCAAAGCTGGCGCCCTCTAATGCAAGCTACGGTCCTAACCCAAATTTTTGCCATTTTGCCTTGTCGAGTCCGTTTTGCTCGTATCCTCGAGGTCTTGATCATGCATCTATAGATTATTGTCCATAAAGCTCCTAAAAATCAAGAAAACATAAGAAAAAAGAACAAACACGACAAAAGCACAAAATGTACAAAATGTACAAAAACATAGAAAACTCGTAAAAATGATAAGTATAAAACGCTAAATTTACACTAAAATGTACATAAGTAATGAGTGTTTCTGACACTCATCACACCCCCACACTTGAATCTTTGCTTGTCCCCAAGCAAAACTCAAATGCGGACACATACAAAACAGAAATCATATAAACACACAAAACACATAATGAAGTAAAGACTTGACAAGACTCGATCAAAACTTAACTTCCCTCAAAAACATCAACTTATGTCAAAATCTCACCATAAACCTAGTTAGTTCATTATTTCAAAACACAAAGCACTATGAATTAATAAACACCTCAACACTCTATTGTTTAAACAAGTGTTGACTCTATGTAAAAGACACTAGAAGGTTAAACTCTTAAGGATAGTAAAGTGTATCACTCATATAGTGTATATGGTCAACTTCCTATCACTCGCATATAGGTCAATATCTAAAAGCATCCTACGTCCTACTCAGCAGTATCTAAATGTCGCAATGGTTATCAATGATCGGGGGCTTTTCATCGTGTTGTAATGGGGCTGAAGGTTAGGGTGAGGTAAATATGTATGGATAATGGTGAAACCACCCAATCCGAGGACTATATACAAAAACTAACAGTCTCTCGTCTAGTCTAAAACATCCTCACCAAGTATAATAGCATGCTCCCCAATATCCTTATGTACTAAGACCTAAAAGCTCAAGTTTTGCCTTGAAACCATGCTTTATTCAACTTCACATTCTTTATTACTTCTCTTTCTATTCTTTTTTCTTCCATTTTTTTATTTTATCTTTATTTTATTCTTTCTTTTTCTTTTCACTTTTTTCACAAACATAAAACAAACTATACAAACTGAGCATATCTAGGCAAAACTCAGCTTCACTATCTATCCATCCTACTATCACCAATCCAACCACTGAAGCTAAAGTGACAAAGCTACCAACTAAACCATCCCAATACAAATCATCCTAAAAGTCCTCAGATCAAATGGTCAAAGGTTAGGAAATTTGGTCAAGTTTGGCTTATAATTGACTTCCTCATCTAAGATCAAGAAAAGGCTCAGCTCAAATGGTTTAATGCAATTGGTAATTAAGGATTTTGTCTCTAAGGCTCTAGGCTCAAATATCAAAGAATGCCCCGTCATCTCACTAAATTCCACGCAACCTAATCTATGATAAGTACTAGTAGGATGCCTCGATCAACTAACACTAGTATGCACCTTATGAAAAATAGAGACTGGTGTCTCTTCCATCGGCTCAAGTCCTCACAAGGTTCACTCAATCACCCTCTAGTCTAGTCTATATAGTGAAACTACTTGTTTAAACAACCAAGTATGAGGTTTCTACCAATTCCTAGGCTTTGTGCTCGAATTAAATCCCCTAAGTAAGAGTTTGATAAAATTCTAACACAAGTTGAAAATTTTTGAGGGGGGTCAAATTCTTGAAAAATTCTTGCCAAGTCTAAACCTATATATCAAAGACACTCTAAACAACCTAAGAAAGGAAGATTCCTAGAAGGAATCCTCCCCCACACTTAAATGGCACATTGTCCTCAAGGTGTCTATGATACTAATAAACACCTAATTACAAAAAGAAAACAAAGTTGAGATAGTTTTATCTCAATGATCTAGTACGTTAAGAAGCAGCAAGGAGATTGAACCCTACAGAGCTCAAAATGGGAACACTTCCATACCAAATCACCATACGCAGACTATACCAACTTTTTAGTTGGAAAAATTGTTCCTGCCAAACTAAGGTATCCTCAAAGGAAAAAATTCCTAAGAGATGCTCAAATGTTTGTTTGGGATGTTCCATACCTCTTTAAGAGATGTAATGATGGGATGCTTCAAAGGTGCATTGCCGATTGGGAAATAGCTAATATTTTAGAGCAATGTCACAACACTCCTTACTCAGGTCATTATGGAGCAACAAGGACTACAACAAGGGTATTTGAGTGCGGATTCTATTGGCCTTACATATTTAGAGATGCACGTACCTATGTAGAACAGTGTGATCGCTGCTAGAGAACAGGCAATATCTCAAAAAGGAATGAGATGCCCTTATCTGGAATTTTAGAGGTTGAGCTCTTTGACGTGTGGGGATTGGACTTTATGGGACCTTTTCTCACATCGTATGACAACAAGTATATCTTTGTTGAAGTTGACTACGTTTCAAAATAGGTAGAAGCTTTGGCATCACCTACAAATGATGCTAGAGTTGTTATCCGATTTCTTAAGAAACTCTTCTTGAGATTTGGAGTGCCACGAGCTATATTCAGTGATGGTGGATCACATTTTTGCAACAATCCTTTTAAGGTCCTACTAAAGAGATATGGGGTAACACACAAGGTGGCAACACCTTATCATCCCCAAACAAGCGGATAAGTTGAGCTTTCAAATCGAGAGCTAAAAAAGATTTTGGAAAAGATGGTCGCATCGTCTAGGAAAGATTGGTCGAACAAGCTCGATGATGCCTTATGGGCATATCAAATAGCATTCAAAACTCCAATAGGAATGTCGCCCTATAAGCTTGTTTATGGCAAGGCATGCCATCTTCCTGTGGAGCTTGAGCATCGTGTATTTTGGGCAATCAAAGCCCTTAATTACGATTATAAAAAGGCAAGGGAACGAAGAATTCTCCAACTCTCTGAGTTAGATGAAATTTGGGACCTAGCATTCGAGAGCTCGAGACTCTACAAGGAAAGGACCAAAAAGAGACATGATGCCCAGATTATCCGAAAAGATTTCAAAGAGGGCCAACATGTTCTTCTCTACAACTCGCAATTGAGACTTTTCCCTAGGAAGCTCAAATCTAAGTGGAGCGGACCATACCAAATTGTCAAGGTATACCCTTTTGGGGCACTTGATCTGCAAGATATCAAAGGGATAGTTTTCAAGGTTAACAGTCAAAGGTGCAAAATCTACCTTGGTGGAGGCATCATTAACCAAATTGTGGAAGTTGAATTGGTTAATATGTTGTCCAATGCATGAACATGAAAATAGTCAAGCTGACGACTTTAAATTAGCATGTTTAGGATTATTTTTATTCTAAATATTTTTCACCTTTATTATTTTACTAATAGGGTTTATGTCATCTTTTATGTGCAGAAAAGAGAGAGGAAGAATGTTGTGCTCAAAGTACATAAGTTTAGTATATTTCTTAGTTAAAAACAAACTTCCAAGAGACATTTGCATCATCATTCTTAGTACGGCAAAAGAAACATTGAGGATTGAGCGCCATGACCTTTTTCATAAGATACACTCCACACAATTCATGAATACCATGAGACCAAAAGGTGACTCAAATAGGTTTAAAGCCAAAAGGGTTGCAAGGAGAGGAACTAGTACATCATGGTACACAAATTGTGAGTTGTGCATGTTGCAAAGGTCAGAGTTAGATCAGTAAATATAGTTGTCCCCTTTTACCTGCAGAGAGAAAAGAACAGGATGTTTTGTGCTAAGTATATGTATTTAGTGAGAGTCTTAGTCTTTAGGAAAATCCCGATAGATGTGCGCCTGATCATTTTGAAGCAAGCAAAAGAGATGTTGAGACTCAAGAGATGCAAAGAGAATTTAGAGAGACATTCGAGAGGAACATCGAAGTATGCCTACAAAAGAAGGATGACGAGATTTGGGTTCTATCAAAAGTGTGGGAAGTTGGAGCATGACGGTGTTTGCAGCAAACATAGTACAATTTTGCAAACCAAACAAACTATCTTGTTGCGTCAAGACCCCGTTAAGCTTCGTGCTCAAAGGGTTACGAGACTAGGGAGTTTGTCTTGGTACGCGATTGAGGAGCTGTGTGAGCAGCTCCACCTTTGATGGTGATTGCATCAGAGATAATACTATATGCCAACTAAGAGACTGTGCTAATACGTCGTGACCTCCATAAGCTTTGTGCCGAAAAGGTCACGATAATTGACAATCCGTCAAAGTATGACCCATCAGAATGGGGCATCTGGTTTTCAAACTTCCCAGGAACACAGCGTAAATAAAAGCCAAAAAAATAAAAAAAACACAAAAAAATTAGATTAGATTATTATATGTGAGTTTATATTATAAGTATGTAGTTTTCTATGTATATAGTATATTTATAGTACATCGTATGTAGATGGCGTACTAAAATCTGGTCATTCACGAATAAATGGCGTACGCCAGTCATTTGTGGCGTATGCCACTTAGGTCAGAATAAGGCAGAATATAAGGGCAGGATGAAAAATTTTAGGTCATAATTACAAATCCTCTCGCACCTGAAACCCAAAATTGCAAACTCGCATAAGCCCAAACCTATTAACCTCTGTGACATATTACCCAATACACAAAAACAGTGCACAATGTCAAAAGGTGAAGGAACTAGCCGAATTTGCCAAATGGAGAAGAGGAAGCATCAACAGACTCCTATGACATCAGTGTCATCTGCATCATCACTTACCAATTCAGATGACATCCGCAACTGCTACGATGCTCCCTTCCCAATCTTTGATGAGTGGGAAGGAGAGAGGTATCAAAAGATCTCCTCAGTAGATGCTATTAGCCACTTTAAGATTGATAGGGCTAATATGGAGAAGTTAGGAGTAGCTGATGAACTGAAGGATGATTTACAGCAATTAGGCTGGGAGTATTTTGCTGATAAGAGTATAGCTGCTAGGCAGAAGCTCTGTTTAAAGTTCTATAGCACTTTACAGATTATGCCGAACAGAAAAACTTCCACTGCTAGGTTGTTTGGCGAGAAATTTAAGATGAGGGATATTGATTTGATTAACCTCTTTAAGCTTAAGCTTGGAGGAGGTCTCTTAAATTTTCACTCAACTGCTGAGGTCCACGCTGCGTGGAGAGAGATCACGGGCATAGATAGACACGAGTCAGGGCGGGCTACAAATGCCCTTATTAGGGAACCACATTTGGCAATCCTTCATCGCTTTATGACTCTGACCTACAGTGGTCAATGGGAGGAGTCAAAGGTTTTCCGCCCCCAACTTTATGCCATTAACTGCATGCGCCATTCTAGAGACTTTAGCATGTATGCCATGATCATTGATTACTTTGATAGAGTGATCGGTGATAGGGAGCCTAGGCATTTATATTTAGGGCATATGATATCTGTCATCGCTAAAGCAAAGAGCCCTGAGCTGTATGCAGATTTGGAGGGACCAAAGACCAGGCTAATTAAGCTAGGCATCGAGAAGCTTCAAAAGAGCTACCTCATGGAGAAGATTAGAGTGGATGGTGAGGAGGTAGTTCGATACAAGCCTTGGGCGACGCGCCAGGCTGTTATAGATTGCTTTGCCAGATTGGGTCTTCCGGTGCAAGTACAGGAGCAGGGCCCTCAAGACCCTTACGAGCAGAGAGAAAGAGAGGAAGAGCCAGTCCAAGAGGATGAGGGACATCACCACGAGTTTGGACCGAGCCACAAGAGTCACGATTACTATGGTGAGCTCCACTCACTTCGTGACCAGTTTACTACCTTGTAGGAACAGGTGCAGGATTATGCTATGGCATAGTAAACAGAGAAGGAAGCACAACAGGCAGAACAGGAGGTGCAGCGAGCCTTCCGACAGGAGCAGAGAGCGCACGCGACATGGATGCGTTCATGGGCAGAGAAATATGGTGCCCACATGAGCTACACTCCTCCACCATCTCCTCTAGCAAAGGATTGACAAGGAGCTCTTTACCCTTATCTTTATACATTTGATTTATTTGATTTGATTTTATTTTTAGTTTCCTTATTTAGTTGTATATATTTTTATTTTATTTTGTGTGTCTCCCTTTTGTTTTCTATTTTTGTGAAGTGACGCATGCCACTGGAGCCAGGCGAGCGCCACCAGCTAAAACACGAAAATCTAGTGCACTCCAAGTTAGGTTGGCATACGCCAGCTAGGGCAGAATCCGAATCTATATATTTATACACCCGCTGCTTTTTGCCATTACTCACCCACATCCAAAACTTTCACCCACAAATCATAAGTCTAAGGCTCACCGACCTCTGACACATGTTACCGAATACCCGGAATGACTTCTCCAATGGGGGTGATGCAGGATCTAACAGAGACTATTACCGAACGACTAGAAGGGAGTTTCTTTTTCTTTTTCTTTTATTTTTATTTTTCTTTGCTTATTTTCTATTTATTTATATAGTATATGTCACTCAATTTTGTTCTTTCGTTTATAGCTGTGACTTTAAGTGATATTATGTATTTATCTGTTTACTTTTGTGTTTGCTTGCTTATTTTTATTTTGTGTTTTCGAGATCTGTTTATTCGTATCTTTGGTGATTTGGTACGGAAGTGTTCCCATTTTGAGCTCTGCAAGGTTCAATCTCCTTGCTGCTTCTTAACGTACTAGATCATCGAGATAAAACTATCTCAACTTTGTTTTCTTTTTGTAATTAGGTGTTTATTAGTATCGTAGACACCTTGAGAACAATGTGTAATTCAAGTGTGGGGGAGGGTTCCTTTTAGGAATCTTCCTTTCTTAGGTTGTTTAGAGTGTCTTTGATATGTAGGTTTAGACTTGGCAAGAATTTTTCAAGAATTTGACCCCCCTAAAAAATTTTCAACTTGTGTTAGAATTTTATCAAACTCTTAGTTAGGGGATTTAATTCGAGCACAAAGCCTAGGAATTGGTAGAAACCTCATACTTAGTTGTTTAAACGAGTAGTTTCACTATGTAGACTAGACTAGAGGGTTATTGAGTGAACTTTGTGAGGACTTGAGCCGACGGAAGAGACACCAGTCTCTATTTTTCATCAGTTACATACTAGTGTTAGTTGATCGAGACATCCTACTAGTACTTATCATAGTCTAGGTTGTGTGGAAGTTAGTGAGATGATGGGGCATTCTTTGATATTTGAGCCTAGAGCCTTAGAGACAAAATCCTTAATTACCAATTGCATTAAACCATTTGAACTGAGCCTTTTCTTGATCTTAGATGAAAAAGCCAATTATAAGCCAAACTTGACCAAATTTCCTTACCTTTCACCATTTGATCTGAGGACTTTTAGGATGATTTGTATTAGGATGGTTTAGTTGGTAGCTTTGTCACTATAGCTTCAGTGGTTGGATTGGTGATAGTAGGATGGATATACAGTAAAGCTTAGTTTTGCCTAGATATGCTCAGTTTGTATAGTTTGTTTTATGTTTGTGAAAAAAGTGAAAAGAAAAAAAAAGAGAAAAAAGAGAAAATAAAAAAAAAATGGAAGAAAAAGAAAAGAAAATGAAGTAAAAAAGAATGTTAAGTTAAATAAAGCATGGTTTCAAGGCAAAACTTAAGCTTTTAGGTCTTCATACATAGGGATATTAGGGAGCATGCTATTATACTTGGTGAGAATGTTTTAGACTAGACGAGAGACTGCTTAGTTTTTGTATATAGTCCTCGGATTGGGTGGTTAAGCCACTATCCATACAAATTTACCTCACCCTAACCTTCAGCCCCATTACAACCCGATGAAAAGCCCCCCAATCATTGATAACCATTGCGACATTTAGATAATGCTGAGTAGGATGTAGGATGCTTTTAGATATTGACCTATATGCGAGTGATAGGAAGTTGACCACATACATTATATGAGTGATACACTTTACTATCCTTGAGAGTTTAACCTTCTAGTGTCTTTTACATAGAGTCAACACTTGTTTAAACAATAGAGTGTTGAGGTGTTTACTAATTCATAGTACTTTGGGTTTTGAATTAGTGAACTAACTAGGTTTATGGTGGGATTTTGACATAAGTTGATGTTTTTGAGGGAAGTTAAGTTTTGATCGAGTCTTGCCAAGTCTTTACTTCATTATGTGTTTCGAGTGTTTTTATATGATTTCTATTTTGTCTGTGTCCGCATTTGAGTTTTGCTTGGGGACAAGCAAAGATTCAAGTGTGGGGGTGTGATGAGAGTCAAAAACACTCATTACTTACGTACATTTTAGTGTAAGTTTAGCCTTTGTTACATATCGTTTTTACCAGTTTCTAAGTCTTTATCTTGTTTTTGTACATATTGTTCTTTTGTCATGTTTGTTCCTTTTTCTTATGTTTTCTTTATGTTTAGAAGCTTCATGGACGATGATATCACAATGCACGATCAAGATCACAAGGTTGCGAGCAAAATGGCATTGACAAACCGAATGCACCAATTATTTCTGAGGCTAACCATGTAGCTCGCCAGGCCAGACCTCTTGCACGAGAAAATTCATAACTTCCTCATACAAAGTGGGATTGAGGCGCTGATAGTGGCATTGGAAAGAAGACATTCTTACCTACAATCTTTCGAAAGAGAATCTTCTAATTCATTGTCTAAGATGGGAAAGCGCTTGATCTAATGTCATGGGCCAATACTGTCCAAGTGGGCCAAGGATGGCTACACTTCTTTTAACTTGTTGTTGCTAAGTCCTAAAGCTAGAAACATGGATGGAAGAGTAGTTAAGATATTTGTAAAAGAATTAGTTTGTTAAGTTAGTTTTGGCTTGTAATATGACTTAGGATTATTATGTTAGTTAAAAAACAAAGTGTGGTAGAGAAGGAAGGGGAGAAAAAAACGCACCAAAGAAGGAGAGAAAGAAAAAAAGTAAGAAAGAAGGAAAAGAAGGGGAAGGAAGGAGAAAAAGAAGCTAAGGCAAAACCAAGCCTTGGCGTGTACTTGTAAAACCTTCTACTCTTTTACTTATTGCTCTCTTACTTTGATCATGTAATATAATATGTATATTGATGTTGTTTGTGTAATATATATGTTTGTTTGTATGTTTATGATAAGCATGTGTGAGTAGTTAGTTTTGCGGTGTGATGCCTTGATCCTTAAGTAAGCTTGTGGTTAAATGGTTAAAAATGAAATGGATCATGTACTTGTTAAAGGACTTAATGCTTGTTCTAATTTGATCACCTAGAAACATGATTAAAATCAAGTCTTGAGACCGAAAGGAGATAGACTTGATCGAAAGTTTAACTTGTTGATCTGTTGCCTCGTGAGATGAAAATCTCACTTGGTGATTGGTTATCCAAAAGGGTGATGTTTATAGTTGTTGCTTAGTTAGGATTTTGTGACTCGTGGGGGCGAAAGCACATCGAGTTCACTTGATCTTAGGTAAGTATCAATTTAGACTTATCTAGCGTGAAAGTGTAGATAAGTTGCCTTGAAATACCTGGATCATGACACGTAACTAATAAACCATCGAACCACCTAGCTTGTTTAAGTATATGGTATCATACCACTTTTGTCTATATTGATACATCTTGTGTTCTTGTGTTTTATGGTGATCTTGCATGAGTTAAATTGTTTTTGTCGTTGTTTTATGCATGTTACTTTGTTAAGCTACCTAAACCAAACCAAAGAAACAAAGTCATCGAAAGTTTCGAAAACTAGCTAGTAAGCCGAGTAAGGCGCAAACTTAATCCTCGTGGGAACGATATCCTACTTCATAAACTATATTACATTGGAGGTGTGTCAAAACGTGCCTCTCATCAATCTTCAATCAAGTAACTACATCTTTCTTATCCCACGCGTACTCAAGATGTCTCGTGCCAGTTCTGGTTGATTTTGGCCATTTTTTAACATCCTTTTCTATGCATGTGTACATATTGAAGTGATGAGGCACTTGCACAGTAGATAATTGCTTCACTGTACTCTTACTTGGTTTAACAGTCTCCATCATGCGTATGTCTTGCTCCACAGATGTGGTAAGTTGAGTTGTAACTTGGGCTTGCTCCTCGATCGAGGTAAGATCATCTTGCTCCCCAGTGGTTGTAAGATCGATATACTCCTCAACCAAAATAATTTTAGCCAATGTAGGAGCATTAATCACTATGTTGTAGTGCTCTTAATGCCCTTCGGGTGAGATAGAATTTCCATCATTAAAGTGAACTTTCTCTCTTATGTCTTTATGTTGAGCTAGGACATAATTGGGCAAGTGTGATGCGAACTTCAGTAACATATGACTTGGCGGAGATCCTAAAATTCCCCTAACAGAAGAAGATCCAAAGATCTTGAAAGACAGTGGAGGTCCGAGAATTTCTTGTGTTGGGAATGCCTCTTTCTTCTCCTCAATTATGGGCATTGCAAACTCAATGGCCGTAGTATCGGCGATGGATGACACTTCTTTCTCACTAATTGTGGTATCGGCCAACTATAAACTAGTCATTTCGTCAACCTCTTTGACAGCCGAAATAAAATGTTGATTAGATTCTGTCGATTCATGCACCACTGTGTCAACTTCAGTCTTGTAACCATGTGAGTCAACATATCTTCGATCTTCAAGTTCTTGTAACCACTGTGGACTAGTCGTTTGTTTGCTCTCCCAAGTAGGAGGATTACAATATTGCATAAAGAAGCGAGAGAGATAAATGACAAAAATGTTAAAATTATCCCTCATTTCGTAGTCGTCTGATCATACGAGTTAGTTTTCTAATGCAGTGTACGACAGAGATCAAAGCACACACGGAAGGAGTCGGGCCTATTAAGTTCTCCACCCTAATCCATGGATTTAGATTGGCCTTTGATATGACCCATAGCGAGTGTGCAATCTTGCCATTTTAATTTTGATATTTTCCCCTGAATTTCAGAGAATCTGTCCCCTCCTGTTACCTTCCTCCTTGCATCTCGAGCATCTATCCAACGGTTTAATAACAAACAGGTCTACTTCATAGTTGTTTAGTCTTTGAATTTTGAGGAATATAACTGTTCAGCTTCTATGTCCATCTCTTGTACATAATTTTTTTTGAATTGTTTTGTTTTCAATTTCAAACTACAATTTTACTATTTTTTATAACATAATTTGTCACATTCAACAATAATCACCATGTTTACAAAATCCCAATTTCGGAATATGAAATCGTGATCCTTTAACATAATTTTTTTGAAAGCTAATTATTTATACCATGTCACACCTCTCAAAAATTGAACCCTTGACTTCGGTCCAATCATGTACGTATTGTGCCATAACACCAAATGGCTATTGGCCCTTTAAAATATACTATTTGAAGTCACATTATAAAATGTCATTCATGTAAATTTATGTTGAAAACATTGATATAATTAAATATATAAATGAAACTAACAATAGTGCCATAAATATTTTATATAATATATCTGATTTTAATTATACGAGTTCCAACTAAGACTGAAATTCTTGCAAGAAGAGGTGTACTCAGACAGTCAGATGAGAGAGGGAAGCCAAGCTTAACATATACACTAGAAGTAACAGAAAAATCAATTCAGGAGGTGCACAATAGAGGCATTATTTTCGAGGTGGTGTATTTATAAACTCACCCTTCAACCTGGGAACTGGTGGGTGGGGCAACTGCAGATTTATGAATGCTTTTATTTATATGCAAACCAAATTAAGTTATGGAAGGCCATTGACCAACTAGGGCGAGAATTGGTCATGTTGATTAATATATAGGACTATACTATACGATACATCTAATCAGTCTTAACTGTTTGAAATATTTAATCATCTATAAATGATCTATTTTATCATTATTGAATAAACTATTCTCATGAAATAATTGAAACATACATAAGGGAGTTGTTTAAATGTTTGTGATCATCTAACCAAAACTATTCAAACGTACTTAATTAAATTATCTCCGTCAAACTATTAAGACTATTGAAACAAACATACTTAACTAAATTATCCGCGTCAAATCATTAAAATCATGAAAACATACATAAGTAAACTATTCATTATATCTGAAAAAAACTATTTCAATGTGCTAAGCAAAATTATTGAAAGGTCTAGAAGAGTACTGTACAAAATAAATATACATGACCGTATCTCACTCCATGTGTGCATCAGTATATAAGAAGTCAATACTCATTTATCACCAATAATAATTATGCAATATAAGGAAACAAGATCCGCGTGAGCGTTACAAGGTTAGCATGTGGATTTTATATTGGACATACATACAACGATGTGGTCACCATCAAGACCTTTAATGCGGTAAATAAACTATAGTTGTTTCCTGCCAACCGCTAATTCTTACCAACTAGTCGATCCAAACTAAAACAAACATATTTCGCACCGTCAGAAGAAAGAGTGTTGGCATCCATTTATTTATTTCAAGCATTTTTAGGAACGACTAGCATAATTGGAATTTGGTTCGAATAATCCTTCTACCATTTAATAAAAGATTAATTAGCTGCTACAACATCACTCAACTCAAAACCCTTGTAAAAGATATGTGTTAAGTTTTGAATTCGACACATTACCTTTTCACTTTTTAATTTTTAATAAAAAATAAATCTGGCAACTATTTGTTTTGCTATCAATTCCATCATTATGTAAAAGCATCAAATCCATCATTATGTTCATTAAATCATAAATATCTGATTTCACTTCAATAATTTTTAACAGTTCATTTAAAAACATACTCAAATTATTATAAATTTCTTTTGGCAAAATTGAATCTTTAGAAAAGAGTCCCAAGTATCTATGGAAAAGTAAAATAGTATTTAATTAACACAATGTGCAAAACATCTATTTCAAATTACACACATAGTACAACAATAATTTTTATCCAGTATTTTACCGGTCGCCGGTTGTGAATTTATTTATTAGCTCGCTTGGCCCTGTGTTCATGAAAATCACAATACACAAATCATCTTCTCTTCCGAAAGAAAATACAGAAGCAACCCTCACAATAAAATGGACTCGTCAACCGAAAACGCAGTGACTGTTCTGGATGTCTGCCGGATCACCCCAGCTTCGATCTTGCCGGAGTTCTCCATGCCCATTACATTCTTTGATTCCTGATGTCTACAAGTCCCCGCCATGGAGTGCCTTTTCCTCTACCAACTCACTGAGTCGTCCCCGAGTCATTTCGACTCACTTATCGTCCCAAACCTGAAGCGCTATCTCTCACTCACAACCACCCACCTATACAAACCAAACGACTATGTTTCTCTGACAATCGCAAAATCCACAAACCCGGAGTCCTTTATCTGCCTCGCCGGGAACCGACCATTCAACGCCAGTGAATCTCGCCCCTACGTGCCCGAGTTGCAGTCGACCGACTCAGAAGCGGCGGGTATATCCCTCCAGTTGACGTTTTTCCTCAACCATGGTATCGCTGTTGGAGAATTGGTTTATGACCAAGGAAGCAGGGGCAGAGCCAGAAAATTTAACGAGTGGGATCAATTTCTAATTTTTAAAAATTTAACTTCAATTTTTAATTTGATTACTTTTTTATGGAGTCAATTTCTAATTTTAATGGGGACATACATTAAAAATATAACAAACTATTAAGTAATTTCCTTTTAAGTAATTGACCCCACTATTGTGGACTAGCTCCGCCTCTGCAAGGAAGAGATGGTTAAATACAAATGAGTGTATTATGAGATCACACCAAATGGTTTGGGGTATTTGTGAGATCGTTGCAAAACTCGTTGACTAAGTTTCATAACGACATAAAACACTTGCGAGAAACTAATTCTAGGTGTGAATGAAAATTGGCTTAAATGTGGTATGATTATAGGTTGTAGGATTTCAATTTCTAAGAATTGTTCCAAGTTCAAGGTCTTATCTTTTGGAGCTGGGCCGACTTGTTGAAGTGATTTTCAATCCAAAATCCGTTGGGCTTCCTCTGGGATAAGCCTATACTATGGAACCTTGTTCTCCTTAATGGTATTTGAATTTAATTTCTGGCCAAATTAATGAGAATAACCACCAAGTGAATATGGGAGTTTATGGCCTTATAACCACCTATTTACTCACCCTTGTTAATGGTTATAATGATCATGTTTATTGTGCAATTGGATGTTGGAGGCCTAGGCTTCCTATAAAAGGAGCTCTCCTCCTCCATTCTAAGTACACCATTAGCTCACACTCTTCCTACAACTCTCTTCCTCTCCCTCTTTATATCATAGCATTTTTCATTTGTGTCAGAGTTTTAGACCATCAAAGGTTTGAAAGGAGTGCAATAGTACTTCCTATTGCACTCGTGATTGGGCGTTGTACCTTGGGAACTCTCTTACATATGGAGGCCTGAAGCTATAAGGCGGGTAATAAGAGTTTAAGGGCTCACAGTTAAACTGTGGCCTTATCCAGGATTAAATCTGAAGTTCGTGATATCGAAGAGGACTATCAAGGAAGAACATAGACACGAGGAGGTGACATTTTTATGGTTATGCAAACTGTGTCATAAGAATACTCGACTTTAACTTTTATTTTAGGAAAAAGTACATTTAAGTACCTTATGGTTTACCTGGTTCCAAAAAAAGGCCATGTATTTTTTTTGTTACAAATTTAGTACCTTGTGATTTCATTTTGGGACAACTTCGATCCTGGGCAGCATTTTAGGCTGACCAGCCAGATGTCATCGCCACATCATTGCCACGTCACCGACATATCATGATCTTTTTTTGGAAATATGTAAACTATAGGGTACTTATGTGTACTTTTCCCTTAAAAATTTACCCCCTTTCATCTTCAACCTCAAATATTTTTCCCGTGCATCTCGTCGAGCCCTTGCACTTCCTCCTCTGTTTTCCCTTCACATTTCAAAAATTTGAATCTCAAAATAATGCCAAAGTAACCCTAAAATGTCGGATTCCGAGGTAATCGCTATAGGAGAGACGGTTAAGGCGTAGGCCGAATCAGTGGATGCCAAGGACAAGAGCAATGCTGATGTGGCAAGGTCCGAAGCATCCACGACGGGGGAGGTTACAGTGCTGGAAGAGGCTTCCAGCCATGTGAAGCTCGAGGAGTGATGTGCACGCGTTTAAAGAAAAAGTATACATAAGTACCCTGTGGTTTACTTGTTTCCAAAACAAGACCATGATGTGTCAGTGACGTGGCGATGACATCTGGCCGGTCACCTAAAATGCTGCCCGGGTCTGAAGTTGTCCCCGAAATAAAACCACAAGGTACTAAATTCGTAACAAAAATACCACAGGGTACTTAAGTGTACTTTCCTCTTTATTTTATTCACCAGTTTACTTTTATATGCATGTCTTACCATAATTTACTAATATAAGTTCCAACAATCTTAAACTCTTATTAGTATTAGTATTTTTATGGTTATTATTTATAGTTGATAACTATTTGAAATGTTAGTAGTTGCTATGCATTATTGGTGAAGTTGTCGTTTGTAGTTTGTATTTAACTTTTGCAATCTGCGAGTTTGCATTTCGTGAGGTGTGATATGGAAAGGCTTTCCATCGAGCGGTTTGAACTTTTAATTTCCTGTTGCTGGGTTTCGTTGCCATAGGAAAATAATATAACCTTTGGTTATATACACCAAAGTTGGTTTTGAAAAAATTGCTCGTTGATTTTATAATTGCTATTCTGTTACAGTTTGTTTGTCATGAACTTTAACAAGATTAAAAATATTTTCTGTTTCCATGCTAACATTTATTTGTTAAACAATTTTATGTTTCGATCCTTTAATACATTGTTGCTGGAGATTTAATAATAACTTTAATTCACGGGTCTGTTGCAACATTATTTTTTAACGGGCTACTGCTTTGATGTTTGGTTTAATGATTTTCCATTTAATCTGGAAAACTGGTTGGACTATTTGACTGTTTCTTTTAGTTACGACTAAATTTCCTTTGAGATTATTAGCGTTAAAGTGTGTTGGAATATGAAAATAATTTGTCTTCCCACGGTGGTGTTATGGTAATTTTACCTTTTGAGAGTGACCACTTTTGGTACTTCTTGAAGCACTTGTCCTTGTGAAAGGTACTAAGGAGAAACTTTGCCTTCATAAGGTGACTTAAAGGAAAGGTGCAATTGACTTCATGAAGCACTTTACCTTCCCAAGGTGACTAAAGTGGATACTTTGCCTCCTTGTAGTGGGAGGTCTCATTCATGTGACTTAAAGGAGGAAAGAGACAAATGCATGTGACTAAAATAGGTGACTTCCATAAGCACTTTGTCTCCCTTAAGTGATCAAAAAGAAGTTCTACCTCTTGGAAGAGAGTTTTATGCGCATGCTTCTAGAGGGAAAGTGGTGACTTCCATAAGTACTTTTCCTCCTTTAAGTGACTAAAAGGGAATTTTAGCTTCCTTGGGGGTTTATGCGAGTAACCTTTAAGGAGGGGAAAAAGTGACTTCCCGAAGTACTTTGCCTTCCAAGAGTGACCAGAATGGACATTTCGCCTTCCATAAGAGGGGGTTCATTTAGACATTCCTTGTCTCGCCCAAGGGAGGTGTCAAGAGCTTGCCTAGCCCAAGGGAGATGTCAAGTGCTTGCCTCACCCAAAGGAGGTGTCAAGAGTCAACTTCACCTAAGGGAGGCGTTAAGAGTTCACCTCGCCCAAGGGAGGCGAAAAGAGCTCACCTCGCCCAAGGGAGGTGAAAAGAGCTCACCTCGCCCAAGGGAGGCGAAAAGAGCTCACCTCGCCCAAGGGAGGTGAAAAGAGCTCACCTCGCCCAAGGGAGGCATTAAAAACTCACCTCGCCCAAGGAGGCATTAAGAGCCCACCTTGTATAAGGGAGGTGGTAAAGGCTCACCTTGTCTAAGAAGGGTGTCAAAGGCCTACCTCGCCTAAGGAAGATGTCAAAAGCTCACCTCACCTAAGGAGGGTGTCAGAGGCCTACCTTGTCTAAGGAAGGTGTCAAAGGCTTGCCTCACATGAGGAAGGTGTAAAGAGCTTATCTTACCTAAGAGAGGTGCAAAGAGGCTACCTTACCGAAGAGAGGTGTATAGAGCTTACCTCACCTAAAGAAGGTGTGAATAGTTTACCTTGTCTAGGGAAGGTGTGAAGAGCTTACCTTACTGATGAGTGTAAAAAATACTCATTATTTATGTACATTTTAGTGTAAATTTAGCGTTTGCTACTTATTGTTTTTACGAGTTTTTCATGTCTATGTCTTACTTTTGTACATTTTTTCCTTTTGTCGTGTTTATTCATTTTTCTTATGTTTTCTTGTTTTTTAAGAGCTTTACGGACAATAATCTAAGGAGGCACGATCAAGACCTCGAGGATTGGAGCAAAACGGACTCGACAAGGCAAAATGGTAAAAAGATTGGTTGAAACCGTAGCTACCCTTGGAGGGCGCCAGCCTTGACCTCTTCTGACTAAAAAATTCATAACTTTCTCATACGAAGTTGGATTGAGGCGTTGTCAGCAACATTGGAAAGAAGACACTTATTGTAAGAAAGAAAGACGTGATTGCAACAATGTCATAGGAGGGTGCCATATGCAAGACTATTGCATGGAGGGCTACAATCTTGCATTGGAGGGTGCCATATAGGCATGACTCAGCACCATGTAGGGCGCCAATCTTGCATTTGAGGGTGCCATTAGTGGACGACAAGGCAAGACTTGGAGGGCGCCAATGAGGACTTGGAGTGTGCCAATCTTTGGTATTGGAGGGCGCCAATCTTTGCTTTGTGTGCGCCAACTTTGTGGTGGCTGCTTAGAAGTCACGTATAAGCCAAAATAAGTGGCCAACACTTGTGTATTTTCCTTAACAACTAAGCCTAACTTATGTGAAAAATAAATAAAAGTTAGAGACCAAGTTAGATTAATTGTTAGGATATTAGATTAAGTTTGAGTTTTATATTTTTCCATTAGCTAAGTTTGTATTTTAGTTAAGTAGTAGGCATTAGGCAAATCATTCCATAACTTAGGAAGAAAAAAAATTGAGCCAAGGCAAGAGAAGCTCTCGGCCAAAGCAAGAAAAAAAGAGGAGAAGAGAAAAAAGGAAGAGAGGCCGAGAGGAGGAAAGGAGAACGAAGGAGAAGAAAAAAAATAAGAACCAAGCTTGTGCTTGGAATTTGTAAACCTCTCTTACCTTTTCCATTCTTGCTTTCCTTGCTTGATCATGTAAATTAAATGTATGATAAGTGTGTTTATGTATAAGTATGTTTATGTTCAAGTTTTGTGCTAATATGTGTGAGTAGTTACTTATTGGTGTGATGCCTTGAAAACTTAAGTTTTCTAATGGTCTAAAATGGGTAAAAATGTTAAGGATCATGTATATGTTAAAGGAATTAATGCCTAGTCTCATTTGATCACCTAGAACTTTGAAAATAATCAAGTCTTGAGACCAAAAAGAGAAAGACTTGATCGAACATTTAACATGTTGATCCGTTGCCTCGTGAGATGAAAACTTTACTTGGTGATTGGTTATCCAAAAGGGTGAAGTATATAGTTGATATTTAGTTAGATTTATGTGACTCGTGGGAGCAAAAGCACATCGAGTTCATATAAGTTTAGCTAAAGATCAATTTAGACTAATTTAGCGCAAAAGTGTAGATTAGTTGCCTTGAAACACCCGGATCGTGACACATACTTAAAAACCCAACGAACCATGAAGTTTACTTAAGTAATCTATGGTATCACACCACTTGTTTTAAGTTGATTTATTCCTTGTGTTCTTGTGTTTTATTTGTGTTCTTGCATGATTTAAGTTGGTTGTATTTTCATTTTAAGCAGGTTAGTTTGTTAAGCCACCTAAACCAAACCAAAGAAACCAAAGACATAAAATTCTTAAAACATAGTAAGTAAGCCGAGTAAGGCGCAATCTCATTCCTCGTGGGATCAACAACCCTACTTCAGAATCTATATTGCATCGGGTGTGTTAAAACACCTAGCTCATCAATTGGCGCCGTTGCCGGGAGTGAGATTCGAAGCTAAAACTTAGTTTACAAACTTGAGTTAGGAATTTTTAGCTACTGCCACGTACTGATTTAAATTTTTTAGCCACGTTAGAGTCAAAATTTGTAAAACTAAGCCTCAGTGGGATTGAAGATTTTTGTGTCTTCTTTTCAATGCCGCTAACTTTGCTCACTTTTGACTTAAGACGAAAAAGTTATTATATTTACAAGTCACAAAGGTCAAATATGACGAGTCTTGCGAAAAAACTTGCACGAAAATTCTTGCCAAGAAATTTTAGGTTCGCATTTTATTTTTCCGAGGGTCAAAACGTCTGAATTTGTAAAAGCAAGCTAAGGCAACTTTGTGGACATGGAAGTGATCTTTCCATAGACGCTGAGTTTGCATTTTTTGGAGTTTGGACGAAGACGTTATCGCATTTTGAACACACAAAGGTCATTTCTTACGATTCTTGCGAAAAACTTGCTCGGAAAATTTTGGCCAGCACGTATTTTATTTTTCTGGAGGTCTTAAATCCGAATTTTTGAAAATTAGTCGAGGTGAAGTTGTAGTTTGGGAAGTCTTCTTTCTAACGCTGCTGATCTCATCCATTTTGGAGTTCGGACGAAAAGGATATCGTATTTTGAAGTTGTACGCGCAAAATACGACTTTTGGACAAGTCTTGCCAAAACGTAGAATACAATTAGCCTAGTATTTTCACTATTTGAATAGAGAAAATCTAATCTAGGAAAAATTTCCTTGGTCAAAGTTGTAGCATTGGAAGTCTTCTTTCATTTGCCGCTGACCTTGTCTAAATAGGAGATCGGACGAAAAAGATATAAATTTTCTAAGTCGCATGCCCAAAACGCGCTCAACCACCAACTTCCCTTTGGAAAGTGAAGTGGACATAGCACACTTGGAAAGGACATTGCGACAAGAAAAATTTCAATAAGAAAGGCTAAATGAAGAAAGAATTCAACAAGAAAGGATGAATCAACAAGAAGAACCACAAGGGGAGGCACAAGAAGTTGGTGGTGCTCAAGCAGCTGCAGGAGCTCAACCACTGCAACAACCTTTAATGGACTACGGTAAACCAACCTTAGGTGGGGCACTTACTGAAGTGCGAAGACAAAAAGTGAATGCTAATGAATTTGAACTTAAGCCAGCCGTCATACAAATGTTACAAAATTCTTCTCATTTTTTTGGCTTACCCAATGAAGATCTTATGACCACCTTGGGGACTTCAGGGAGTTAGCCGATAATTTCAAGTTTAGAGGAATATCTAACAATGCCTTAAAGTTAAGGATGTTTCCTTTTACTTTGAGGGATAAGGCGAAGCTTTAGTATAAGCAATTAAAGGGAACTCCCACAACTTCTTGGGAGGAATTAGCTAACGCTTTCTTGGAAGAGTATTTCCCATACTCAAAGACAAACAAACTCGTAAAGGAAATTCTCAATTTCCAACAATTTGAAGGCGAGTCTTTGCGTGAAACTTGGGGAAGGTTCAAGGAATTACAACGAATTTTCCCACACCATAGCTTGACAGAAGAATGTTTGCTAAAAACTTTCTACTTTAGCCTAGGACCGACAACAATGGGAACTGTTGATGCTGCCTCAAATGGAAATTTTTTGAAAAAAGGAAGGGAAGAAGCCCTCTTTATCTTAGAGGAACTGGCAGCAACAAATCGGTTAAAGGCTAGTGAGAGAAAGAAGTAACCTATGAGGGAGGTTAGAGAGCTTAGAGAACCACAAGAGCACAGAGGGATGCTTGAGCTTGATTCTCAATCATCTTTTCAAGCTCAGTTGGATGTAATGGCAAAGCAATTACATGAAATGAACTTAAACAAAGTTGATGCCATGGCAATACAACAAAGCTGTGAAGCTTGTGGAAATATTGGCCATGAGTATAGTCTATGTGCAATGCTAAGCCAACCTAGGGAGCAAGCTTATTTTGTCAGTGGGAAAGGGCAATGAGCGAACCGGATGGGGAACAACCCATATTCTTCAACTTACAATCCAGGGTGGAGGAATCACCCTAACTTCTCATGGATTAGAGAAACCAATGATAACAATTTAGCCATTGTTGCCAACAAAGGACTTCCTTTACGGACCCCATAATAAGGACCACCTCTTGGTTTTCAACCATGAGGTTACTTAGGGGAGAGATTGGGAGCGATTGAAGAGAAGTTCACCAAAATTGAGAAATTCATTCAGGAAAGTGGAGGATCTTCAATCCACCAAAGTCAAATTTTGGCAGTCTTAGCTAGTCAAGAAGCTAGGCAGAACAACTTAGAGCAATTCCTAAAGCGGCAAGCTACTACCATACGCAACATGGAAGTACAACTGGGTGAAATTGCAAAAACAAATGCTACGAGAGCATCAGGCTCTCTTCCCAGTTCTATGGAGGAAAATCCTAGAGGTAATGTCAATGCTATCTTCTTGAGGAGTGGCAAGGAATTGGCTCCCAAAGTTGTTAAAGATAAGGCTAGGAAAAATGAGAAGGAGATTCCCACCAAAGACAAGGAGGAAAATGTAGTTGAGAAAGAAAAATCTCCGCACGTTGAAATAGATGTGGCAGAGGAAGAAGTTTATGTACCACCACCAATGATTCCTGTTCTTCCTTTTCCAAATAGGGTAAAGAAGAAGTCGAGGATGGATGAAAAATTTCTCCGTTTCATGGAGAAAATGAAGAATGTTCAGATCAGTGTCTCTTTTCTTGAGATGCTAGACCAAGTGCCACACTATACTAAGTTTCTGAAGGAACTCATCAAAGAAGAGGAAGAGGGATGATGGAGTGACTATTGCCCTCACGGCTAATTGTAGCTCCTAACTCTCTAAAATTCTTCCGACAAAACTTAAAGATCCTGGGAGTTTTAGTATTCCCAGCTTCATTGGTGACATTGAGTATCCTAGCTGTTTATGTGATTTAGGCGCAAGTATCAACTTGATGCTTTTATCTATATTTAGGGAACTTGGTTTGTGTGAAGTTAAACCAACCACTATGTTTCTCCAGTTGGCAGACCAAACAATCAAGAAACCTGTCGATGTAGTTGAGGATGTCCTGGTTAAGATTGACAAGTTCATCTTTCCAGTTGACTTCGTAGTACTTGATTTTCCAGAGGACAAGAAATGTCCACTGATTTTAGGCAGCCCTTTCCTCAACACAGCACACGTATTTGTAGACGTGCATAATGGAAGATTGGTTCTCGGAATTGGAGAGGATGAGGTTGAGTTTAAAATGAGCAATTTGATGCGTCATCCTCAAGAGGAGGGGACGTGCATGAACATTGACATCATCAAAGATTGTTTCCTTGAGTTCTGTAAGGAGAACATCTCGAAAATCAAGGATACAGAGGAACTAGAGGTAGAAGATGATGAAATTGACAAAGTCAAAGAGGAGGAAGTTGACAAGAATCATCTACTTGAGGAGTTGAATATACATTTGAAATATCAAACTCCACCCTCAATAGTGAAAGCTCCGTCCTTGTAGTTAAAAGAGTTGCCCTCGCATCTAAGATATGCTTTTTTAATAGATGGAGGGAGATTACCAATCATAATCTCAAACAAACTATCCAAGGATGAAGAGGATAAAGTGCTCGCAATAGTAAACAAACGGATAAAAGCCATTGCTTGGCAAATATCTGACATCAAGGGTATAAGCCCTGAAATTGTGATGCATCACATCCACATGGAGGAAGGAGCATGGCCGATGGTAAACCGGCAAAGAAGATTGAATCCTAACATGAAGGAGGTTGTGAAGAAGGAGGTGATCAAACTCCTAGGAGCCGAAATAATTTATCCAATCTCGAATAGTGAGTGGGTAAGCCCAATTCATTGTGTTCCCAAGAAAGGGGGAATGACAGTGATAATCAATTATGAGGGTGAACTCATTCCCACACGAACTGTAACTGGTTGGAGGGTGTGCGTTGATTATCGAAAATTAAATGATGCCACTAGGAAAGATCATTTTTCTCTTCCTTTCATTGATCAAATGTTAGAAAGGATAGCGGGGTATTATTACTATTGCTTTTTGGATGGGTACTCAGGGTACAACCAGATTGCAATTTATCCCAGAGACCAAGAGAAGACATCATTTACCTGCCCTTTTGGTGTTTTTGCATATCGCATAATGCCTTTTGGATTATGTTGTGCACCAGCAACATTTCAATGTTGCATGGAAGCTATCTTTTGGAAAAATGAATGAGAAAATCATGGAGATTTTCATGGATGACTTCTCTGTTTTCTGAAACTCATTTGATCACTGTTTGGACAACCTTGACAAGGTTTTGGAGAGGTGTGAAGAAAAGAATCTTGTGCTCAACTGGGAGAAATGCCATTTCATGGTAGATGAAGGAATAGTTCTTGGGCACAAGATCTCTAAAGTTGGAATGGAAGTTGATAGAGCGAAGACTGGGGCGATAGAGAAAATGGTAGCACCAACCACAGTAAGAGGAATTAGAGCCTTTCTAGGTCATGCTGGATTTTATCGAAGATTTATCAAGAATTGTTCTCTAATTGCTAAGCCTTTGACTAACTTGCTAATGAAGGAAGTACCCTTCAATTTTGATAAGAAATGCTTTCAAGCATTCAATGCTCTCAAAAAGGCTCTTATCACTGCTCCGGTAATTTCATCACCGGATTGGAAGCTTCCATTTGAGTTGATGTGCGATGCAAGTGATCTTGCTCTAGGTTGTGTTCTAGGACAGAAAAAGGAGGGAAAGCTACATGTCATCTACTATGCTAGTAGAGTATTGGCAGGGGCTCAACTCAATTATACGACCACAGAGAAAGAGATGCTTGTAGTCGTATATGCATGTGACAAATTTAGGCCATACTTGCTAGGGTCAAAAGTGATAATGTATACTGACCATGCTACTTTGAAGTACTTGTTCTCAAAGCAAGATACAAGACCTCAATTGATGCACTGGATTTTTTTACTTCAGGAATTCAATTTATCCATCAAGAACAAGAAAGGTACAGAGAATGTAGTAGCTGACCATCTTTCTCATTTAGAGAAAAGTGATGGTGTGGAAGTAAATGGAAAGATTCAGGAAGAATTTCTTGACGAAACTATAATGACACTGAGTAGAGTACACGAACCTTGGTACGCAGATTATGCCAAATTTTTAGTTGGAGGAATCATCCCCAAAGACTTGAGTTATCCCCGAAGAAAGAAATTTTTTAGGGATGTTCGGATGTTTATTTGGGATGACCCTTATCCTTTTAAGAGGTATAGTGATGGGGTGCTTAGACGATGCATTGCAGAATGGAAAATAGCAAACATTTTAGAGCAATACCATAACACTCCAAACTTAGGTTATTATGGAGCATCTAGGACTGCTTCAAGGGTTTTTGAGTGCAAATTTTATTGACCTTACATCTTTAAGGATGCACGTACGTATGATGAGCAGTGTGATCGCTGCCAGAGAATGGGCAACATCTCAAAGAGGAATGAGATGCCTTTATCTGGAATTTTGGAGATAGAGCTCTTTGTTGATGGGGTTTGGATATTATAGGACCATTTCCCACATCTTACGGCAACAAGTATATCTTGGTTGGACTAGACTATATTTCAAAGTGGGTAGAAGCTTTAGCGTCACCAACAAATGATGCAAGAGTGGTAATCCGCCTTCTAAAGAAACTCTTCTCAAGATTTGGAGTGCCGAGAGCAATTATTAGTGATAGAGGATCACACTTCTGTAACAAACCTTTTTAGATTTTGCTAAAAAGATATGGGGTGACACACAAGGTGGCAACACCTTATCATTCCCAAACGAACGGACAAGTTGAGCTCACCAATCGAGAGCTAAAAAAGATCTTGGAAAAGACAGTCGGAACTGGAAGAAAAGATTGGTCGAACAAGCTTGACGATGCCTTATGGGCTTATTGCATGGCATTTCAAACTCCAATAGGAATGTCACCTTATCAGTTTGTTTATGGCAAAGCTTGCCATCTTCCTGTAGAACTTGAGCATCATGCATTTTGGGCCATCAAAGCCCTTAACTACGATTATAAAAGGCAGGGGAACAAAGAATTCTCCAACTCTCTGAGTTAGAAGAAATTCGGGACCTAGCATTCAAGAGCTCAAGACTCTATAAGGAAAAGACCAAAAAGAGACATGATGCCTACATTATCCGAAAAGATTTCAAGGAGGGCCAACATGTTCTTCTCTATAACTCCCGGCTAAGACTCTTCCCTGGGAAGCTCAAATCCAAGTGGATTTGCAAGATAACATGGGAAAGGTCTTTAGAGTCAATGGACAACGATGCAAAATTTATATGGGAGGAAGTGTCATTAATCGAGATGCGGAGATGCAATCAGTTAATGAACCATCCAGTACTTGACCAAAAGGAACAAGAGTCAAGCTGACGACTCAAAATTAGCATGTTTGTAAATAGTCTTGTCCTCTTTTACCTGCAGAGAATAAAGAACAGGATGTTTTGCTCTAAGTACATTATGTTAGTGTGTTTCTTAGTCAAGAAAAAGCTTCCAAAAGACATTTTCCTCATCATTCTGTATACGGCAAAAGAAACATTGAGAATTGAATGCCGTGACCTCATTCATGTGAGACACTCCTCACAATTTGCAAATACTGTGGTACTAGAGGGTCACTCGACTAGGCGTAGAGCCAAAAGAGTCATGAGAAAAGGTACTAGTATATCATGGTACTCCGATTGTGAGTTGTGCATATTGCGAAGGGCAGAGATGGATCTGTAAAATATTTGTTCTCTTTTACTTGTAGAGAATAAAGAACAGGATGTTTTGTGCTAAGTATATATGTTTAGTTAAGAGTCTTAGTTTCTAGGAAAATCCCGATAGATGTTTGCCTGATCATTCTGAGAAAAGCAAAAGAGAACCTGAAAAATGAGCGACGAGAGGAGAATTACTTGAGGCACTCCCGAGGAACATCAAAGAGTGCTTACAAGAATAGGATGTCAAAATTTGGTTTCTGTCACAAATGTGGAAAAATGGAACACAACGGTGTTTGTAGCAAACACAGTACTATATCACAAACTGAGCGAACTATCCTGTTACGTCAAGACCCCGTTAAGCTTTGTGCTGAAAAGGTTGCGAGACTAGGCAGTTCGTCTTGGTACGTGATTGAAGAACTGTGTGAGTTTCGAATATCAAAGTTGCATCTTTGATGGTGATTGCATTTTGCATAGTACTATATGCCAATCAAGTGACCGTGCTATTACGTCGTGACCCTACTAAGCTTAGCGCCAAACAGGTTACGATAACTGACAATCCATCAAAGATATGACCCATCAGAATAGGGCATCTGGTTTTCAAGCTTTCCAGGAACGCAGCGTAAATAAAAGCCAAAAAAAAATAGAAAAACACAAAAAAATTAGAATAGATTTCATTTTGTAGTGTGATAGTTTGAGTGAGTTTTATTTTAGTGTGTTTATTTTAGATTAGTTTCTTTAGTACATAAGTAGAGAATGCCCTACTTAATGTACTCCTCCAACCATTTAAGCAAGACGACGATGACATTTGTCATGAAGATCACCTCTCATATAATTTTTCCAACCAGGATCAGACCACAATGGCTGACATAGGATTATCAATCGGTGGACGACAAAGATTTCCTGCTAAATATCCACGTGTTTCATCACCAACTTCAGCAAAATAATATGAGGACATTGCGCAACGCTATGGAGCTCATTTTGCGATCTACCATGAGTGGGAAGGAGAAAGGTACATTCGTTTCATGGAAGTTGATGCCATTTCCCATCTCAAAATAGATTCGATTGACATGGAAATATTAGGCGTTAAGGAACAATTGTGTGCTGCTCTAAAGCAATTTGATTGGGAATATTTTGTAGATCATGGCATAAGTGCTAGGCAAGATTTGACGGTTGAATTTTACTGCACGTTAACAATCGCTAAAAATCACAAATCATTTTTTGCATGATTGTTCAACACTAAAATCGAGGTGACATACCAAGAGTTTAACAAAATTCTAGAACTTAATTCGGGAGGTGGTGCACTTGAATTTTGGTAGTTTGAACTTGCTCACCAAGAATGGGAAGAGCTGACTGGATTTGATCATTATGAATTAGGAAAAGCGCCTAGCGCTCTCATTAAAGAACCAACTTTACGTATTCTGCACAGGTTCATGTGTTTAACCTTTAGTGGTCAGGTAGAGGAGAGTCAGGTGTTTCGACCGCAATTGTATGCTATACATTGTGTTCGTCAAAACAAACCATTTGCAATGTTCATCGATGTCTTTTAACCTATTTTTCATGATACCCCTAGGAGGTTATATCTTGGACATCTTGTCACATGTTTTGCACACCATTTCCTCCCTAACAATTTTGCAGCTTACCAAGAGACTACAATCCCTCCGATGCTGCTGAATATTCACAAGCTTAACAGCGCAAGGCTTATCAACAAAAAGAAGTTCAAAGGAGTGGGGATAGTATCTTACAAACCATGGGAGAAATGCAAAGCTGTGCAAGAAAAACTCAATGAGATTGGAAAAGCACCGGTACTACATGACCAGGTTGAATACAATGCACTTAATGTTAAGTATAACTCTTTGCAGGAATAGTTTTAGAGTTTTGTCGCATCATGCTCATCAATTTCGGAACAACAAGACTTCTACGATCAAATGAGAGCAGGACAGAAGGCTCAGTTTGAAGCTCAACAAGAGCAATATGCTAGGCAAGAGGCGCACAACGCTCAACAAAAGACACACAATGAATGGGTGCGCAAGTGGGCGGAGAACTTTGGACAGATTTACTCCACCTCCTCCGGACGAATTTTGACCAGGGAGCACCTTTTTCCTTTGTATATATATATATTTGTTTACTTTTGTGATTTGCTTACTTTTATATATGTATGCTTGTTAATTAATATTTATGTGATATATGTTTATTTATTTGTTTTATTAGCATGCATGAATTGAGATAAGTTTTTTTCATATCTTTGGTGATCTGGTACGGAAGTGTTCCGATTTATTAATTAATATGTATGTTCGATCTCCTTGCTGCTTCTTATGTACTAGATCATCAAGATAAAACTATCTCAAATTTGTTTTCTTTTTTTTTAATTAGGTGTTTATTAGTATCGTAGACACTTTGAGAACAATGTGTCATTCAAGTGTGGGGGAGGGTTCCCTTCAGGAATCTTCCTTGTATATTAATAATTTTTAGTTTGTTGTGTCTAGGTTTAGACTTGGTATAATTTTTTCAAAATTTGACCCCCTTCAAAAATTTTTAACTTGTGTTTAAAGACTTATCACTTTATTAGTTAGGAATTTAACTCAAACACAAAGCTTAGGAATATGAAGAAACATCACACTTAGTTATTTAGACTAGTGGTTTCGCTGTTTAGACTAGACTAGAATGATAATGTACAAACCTTTTGAGGTACTTTGAGCCGAAGGTGGAGACATCCATCTCCAAATCTTTTCATAAGGTGTATACTAAGTTAGTTGATTAGGGTATCCTACTATTACTTGTCGTAATCTTAGTTGTGCAGAAGTTAGTGGGACGACGGGGGCATTCTTTGACATTGAGCCTAGAGCTTTAGAGACAAAATCCAATAATTTACAATTGCATAAACCAATTTGGGCCTAGCCTTTTCTTGATTATAGACTAGGTAACCAACTTTTAGCCTAAATAACCGATCTTCCTTACCTTTGACCATCATATCTGAGGATCATAGGAGGAGTTGTACGGGTGTAGTTGGTAGCTTCATGAAAATGGTTTAAGTTGTGGATATTATAGGAATTTGAGTGCCAAGTGTAGAAGCCGAGTTTTTGCCTACAACATGCTAAGTTATTTAGTTTGTTTATTTTTAAGTAAAAAAAAGGTGTTGTAAATATTTTGTTAAAAAAATGAAAAAGAAAAGAAAACAAAAGAAAAAAGAGAAAAACAAAGGAAAAGTGCAAAAAAGAAAGTCGTGAATAAAGCATGTACTCCAGGAAAGACTCGTGCTTCAAATTCATAGAGTGTCGGGAAAGTGGGTGAGAGTTTTATTATGTTAAGTGAGGGTGCCTAGATTAGACGAGTGATAGTTGCTTTTGTAACATCCTCGGATTGGGTGGTTTAACCACTATCCAAATTTTTACCTCACCTTTACCTAAGCCCCATTACAACCCGATATAAATACCCCCCAATTATTAATAACTGTACGATCAAAGATATCGTTGAGTAGGACGTAGGACACCTAGAAATATATTGGCTAAGTATACGAGTGATAGGAAGTTGCCTACTTATATAATAAGTGAGATAAATTTCTTACCATTGAGAGATTAACGTTCTAGTCTCTTTTACATAGTATTAATATTAGTATAAACAACTAAGTGTAGAAGAGTCTCACTATTCATTCGTTTTGTGATTAAGTTATTTCTTAGCTAATTAGGGTTATTCTTTTGACATGAGTTGATGTTTTTGAAGGGAGTCAATTTACGAAAACTTTATACGATGTCTTTTCCTTTTTGTATATTTTTCTTTTACGTGTTTATGTGTTTCTGCATTTGAGTTTTTCTTGGGGACAAGCAAATATTCAAGTGTGGGGGTGTGATGAGTGTCAAAAAAACTCATTATTTATGTACATTTTAGTGTAAATTTAGCGTTCGCTAGTTATTGTTTTTACGAGTTTTTCATGTCTATGTCTTACTTTTGTACATTTTGTCCTTTTGTCGTGTTTGTTCATTTTTCTTATGTTTTCTTATTTTTTAGGAGCTTTATGGACAATAATCTAAGGAGGCAAGATCAAGACCTCGAGGATTGGAGCAAAACAGACTCGACAAGGCAAAATGGCAAAAAGATTGGTTGAAACTGTAGCTACTCTTGGAGGGCGCCAGCCTTGACCTCTTCCGACTAAAAAATTCATAACTTCCTCATATGAAGTCAGATTGAGGCGCCGTTAGTGATATTGGAAAGAAGACATCCTTAGCTACAACATTTAGAAGGGAATCAACCGGTTCGGAGTCTAAGTGGTCCAAATTTTTAGAAAGAATTACGTGATTGCAACAGTGTTATTGGAGGGGGCCATATGCAAGACTATTGCATGGAGGGTGCCAATCTTGCATTGAGGGCACCATATAGGCATGAATCAGCACCATGGAGGGCGCCAATCTTGCATTAGAGGGTGCCATTAGTAGATGAGTAGGCAAGACTTGGAGGGCGCCAATGAGGACTTGGAGTGCGCCAATCTTTGGCATTGGAGGGCGCCAATCTTTGCTTGGTGTGCGCCAACTTTGTGGTGGCAGCTTGGAAGTCATGTATAAGCCAAAATAAGTGGCCAACACTTGTGTATTTTCCTTAACAACTAAGCCCTAACTTATGTGGAAAATAAATAAAAGTTAGAGACCAACTTAGATTAGTTGTTAGGATATTAGATTAAGTTTGAGTTATATATTTTTCCATTAGCTAAGTTTGTATTTTAGTTAAGTAGTAAGCATTAGGCAAGTCATTCCATGACTTAGGAAGAAAAAAAACTGAGCCAAGGCAAGAGAAGCTCTCGGCCAAAGCAAGCAAAAAAAGGAGAAGAAAAAAAGGAAGAGAGGCCGAGAGGAGGAAAGGAGAAGGAAGGAGAAGAGAAAAAAGAAGAACCAAGCTTGTGCTTGGAATTTGTAGACCTCTCTTAGCTTTTCCAATCTTGCTTTCCTTGCTTGATCATGTAAATTAAATGTATGATAGGTGTGTTTATGTATAAGCATGTTTATGTTCAAGTTTTGTACTAATATGTGTGAGTAGTTACTTATTGGTGTGATGCCTTAAAAACGTAAGTTTTCTAATGGTTTAAAATGGGTAAAAATGTTAAGGATCAAGTATATGTTAAAGGACTTAATGCCTAGTCTAATTTGATCACCTAGAACTTTGAAAATAATCAAGTCTTGAGACCGAATGGAGAAAGACTTGATCGAACAATTAACATGTTGATCCATTGCCTCGTGAGATGAAAATTTCACTCGGTGATTGGTTATCCAAAAGGGTGAAGTATATAGTTGGTATTTAGTTAGATTTATGTGACTCGTGGGGGCAAAAGCACATTGAGTTCATATAAGTTTAGCTAAATATCAATTTAGACTAATCTAGCGCAAAAGTGTAGATTAGTTGCCTTGAAACACCCGGTTCATGACACGTACTTAAAAACCCAATGAACCATGAAGTTTACTTAAGTAATCTATGATATCACACCACTTGTTTTAAGTTGATTTATTCCTTGTGTTCTTGTGTTTTATTTGTGTTCTTGCATGATTTAAGTTTGTTGTATTTTCATTTTAAGCATGTTAGTTTGTTAAGCCACCTAAACCAAACCAAAGACATAAAATTCCTAAAAAATAGTAAGTAAGCCGAGTAAGGTGCAACCTCATTCCTCGTAGGATCGACAACCCTACTTCATAATCTATATTGCATCGGGTGTGTTAAAACACCTAGCTCATCACTTACCTAAGAGGGTGTGAAGAGCAATACCTCGCTTTAGGAAGGTTTAAAGGGCGAGCTTACCTCAAAAGGTGCTAAGAGCTAGGCTAGGTATTAGAAGGGCTATGAGACCGTACGCGATCAAAGGAGATAAACTCGGGCTTCAAATTCATAGGAATAGATAAACCTGGTAAACTAGGCGATAAGGGTAGCTCTAGCATAAGATAAGGATAAGAATCTCTGAAGATAGGCATTAAACCTGCTAGAAGGAGACGGAGTCCTCTGCCTATATAAAGGATGCTCAAGGGATGCAAGAGGGGGATCCAACAATCAACCACACAAATCATCTATCAAGCTCATAAGCTTCTATTTTTAGTTCTTAAGCCGAGCATTAACACTTGGTTAGGAGGTCGGGCAGTAGAGCCTGGTTAGAGGAGTTTAGCTTGTTAGGTAGTGGTGGTCGTTTGATCATTTTTGTATCATTGTGCGCCAACCTTGAGACGAGCCTTCAAGCTGTCAAAGGATCGTCCTTGACACCTTATTACTTTTTCCCTACAACAGTTTTTTGGCACGCTCGATGGGACTAGGAAGACGTCTAGAGAAGGAGGCAAAACTGTTCCACCAAGATGACCAAGAACAACATATCACCCTCTTCACAACACCCCATTGAGAAGAATACGACTAAGATGACTCTTCCCAAAGAGTCGAGGAGTTCCACCAACACGACACCCCGAAGGAGCTGACCTTACCTCTGGATATAGGAGGAAATCCCACTCCTAGCATGGCTCTCTTCAAAGAGTTGGACAATACGGCCCCCTCTAAAGAGCCGATCGATACAACTCCCAAAGTGTTGTCTGATTCTAAATGGAGGAGCGATTGATGGCAGAGAGCAGAGCAATATCTACCTAGATTGAGCAGATGGCGACCGCGACAGCCCATGGAGAGCAAAAACATGATGAAATGCACCAATGGCTAAACAACCAGATGGTCACCTAGATCAATGAGGTCCAAAAATATGTTGAAGAGACAGTCCAGAGGGTCACGAAAGAGAACCAATGCCAGGCTCAAGAGCTCTTTGATCAGGTTGAGTCTTCCAAAAGACTGCTCAACAAAAATAAAGGAGTATGCACACCACTTTCCATCGGTTATACCTTTGATCAGACCCTAGGGATCTCAGGCATAATCGGAGAAGGTCTGCCTACAAGGGCCTCAGGATATCATTCAGCTCACGCGTCTCCCATATGGGGGATTCAAGAGATGGACGACACTATATACCATGAGGCTATAGATGAAAGAGGTGGCAATGATCAGTTAGACTAGGGCTGGTTCCAAACGACCCAAGAGAGGACTTACCCACCGAGAATAAACATGCAAGGTAATACTCATGGGAGAGAGAACATAAAAAATAACCCCGTCTTTACAAGGACCCCTGCACATGTACAAGGACTACGACAGCTAGGGTATGAAGAGCAAAAACTTGACCAAGTTAATTGTCAATTGACATTTGGAATGCCACGATCGAGGCTAGGCCGATAACAACCCCCAGTCGAAGACCTTAATGAAGAAACTCATAGGTTACAAGACCAAGGGTTCTTGGATGAGAACTGCTAGAGAGAGTTGGCGGCTCAAGTACTCAATAACATGGAGATTGAAGCAAGACAAGCACAACGACCCAGGTTTACCAAGCCTTATCCAGAGTACTTTGATAGGGTTGACTATCCAACTAGATATCGTATCCCTAACTTTATTCAGTTCTCAGGTGAGGACGGCAAGTTATCCGTAGAGCACATAGCAAGATTTAATATCTAATATGGATAAGCTACAAATAGTGATGCACTATGCATATGCCTATTCCCAACGACTCTTACTAAGACGGCTTTCACTTGGTATATTAATCTCCTACCAATGTCAATAATGAGTTGGGCAGAGATGGAGCAGAAGTTCCATAACCAGTTCTACCAGGCGGAGCCGACTATCACCATCATAGATTTTGCTCATATGCAATAACTAGAAGGTGAATCAATAGAAAAATTCTTGATTTGCTTTTGGAAGGAAAGAAATAGGTGCCAACTAACTGATGCGTCCAAAGTTGGATCAAAATACGTGCAAGGATACACGATCGCACAAGTAATATAGTGATAGGTTAGATCGTCTCCACAGGGAATAGAAAACGGATTTGTTCGTCAAGTACTAGATGATGTATTCTTAAATCTTAAGCTAAGCGAATGGATCGTTGGGTTGATGATCTAATACTACTGTGCTAAAATCTCAATATCGATTATAAATCCAAGTTTGTCAGGCCTAGATTCATTAGCAATATCAAGTTTTTCTCCAATAAACGAATGAAGGCTACAATCTAAACCAAGTTGTCATCCTTGATCAAAATATAAGCATTCATTGATCTATCTTAAATAAGAACTTCAAATATAAAGATAAACTTGCAATCAAAGAAGACAATGAAAGTACCTTGATTATATCGAATCCAATGTTACAATATCCTCAAGATCAATTCAAGAACACAAAGTAAAGACTAACAACTAATGTCTTTTTGCTTGGAGAGTTCTAATTCTAAAACAAAACTCCTTTTTCTTCTCTTCCTCTCCAAGTGAGTTCTCCTGCAGCTTCCACCTTGTTTTGTCCTCCTCCAAGTTGCTTTCCACCTCAAAAGTGTAGACAAAGGTAAGTGGGAAGTTTGGTGAAGCAATTCTATATGTTGGCTGTCGAACCCCAGCGTACGTTGGCTAGGCCAGCGTACGTTGGGGTTGTTCACTGCCGTAATCTTCTTTTTGTCCGAGTAAGGCCAACGTACGCTGGCTAGGCCAGCGTACGTTGGGGTTGCTCTCTGCCAAACTGAGCGTTTCTTCCCGTTAAAGGCCAACGTACGCTGGCCTGACCAGCGTACGTTGGGGTAGCAATCTGCCCCATCTCACAATTGCCTTCAAACTTCCGATTTTCAGCTCGACTCATCACCTATGTCCACCGATCCTTGCCTTAGCTCCCAAGATGCTCCAAAATACCTACAAAACACATCAAAACAATAGGTAATCTTCTCCTTGACCAATTAATCAAAATGAAACAAAACTTAGACAAGACTCGACTTAACACTTCCTAAAATGTGACAACACGACATAAACTAAAGCTAAACGGATGTATGTTCTCACATGCATCACACCCCCACACTTACTTCCTTCCTTGTCCCCAAGGAAGGTGCATCAGAAAACCAACAAGTGGTGCCATCAGAAATTGAACCTTCATCACAAAATCATCCTCACAAGCACACACATCACAACCTTGAGCAAGGTGAATACAAAAGCAATAGGCTATTATACCCTCAATCATTTAATCAAGTTTTTACACCAAGTGTTCCGGACTAGAGAGTTAACCACTCGTACGATAGGATTGATTTAAACTCACAAATGTATGGTAGTCAACTATCCTACTCTCGTGTGCACATTCAAGGTCTAAAAGTGTTAAATATCATACCAAAACACACTCGAAACAAAGTAGATCATGTCATGGGAGGGACTTTTATTGGGTTGTAATGGGGCTAAAGGTAAAGGTGAGGATATGAGCATGGGCAGTGGCTAAACCACCCAATCCGAGGAGCTTATATACAAAATTCTACCTCTCGTCTATTCTACACGTCTCACCTTATCATTATCACTCATCCCGATGTAACCCAACTCCTAAAGACCAGCTTTTCTTTTATGACTTGCTTACTTTTGCTCCTTGTGCTTAACTTGTCTTTCCAAACTTTCCATTGATTTTTACTTTTATGCTTTTCCATCTTTCCACTTTCTTTTTTTTTCTTTTCTTTTTCAACTTTTTCTAAGCACAAGGTTTCTCTTTTCTTTTTGCAAGCCAAGTCATTACACTTTCGTGGTCTTAACTACCCGAAACCCTTATATGGTAAGATACCCCCCAAGCTATACTACAATAAGAACCCTTACATAAATTTCCCAAAGATGTAATCCTAAAGCTTCCTCGGACGGATAGTCAAAGGTGGAAAAGTTCATGAGGAAGGGTTATATAGTAGCTTACATATAATATTTCAATGAATAGGTTCAAGCTCAATGGGGTATGCAACGGATAAGATCAGGTTTTTGGCTCTAAGGCCCTAGGCTTATAGCGAAATTGCCCTCGACACTTTCTACCTTATTGAGTTATGCAAGGTAATCATTTAGCACCTCCATTACTTAAACGAAGCACACACCTCATGAATAAAATAAAGACGGATTGTCTTTGCCTTCGGCTCAAAATCCTCACAAGGTCACTCGTTAATTCACTAGTCTAGTCTACCTAGCGTAATGACTAGCCTAAATGAACGAGGATATAATAGCTTATGTCTAAAAATTCATTTTGCTCAAGACTGTTGAATGCATGATATGGGTCTTCTTTTATGACAAGAAGTTCAAAAAAAATCTGAGGATTGTTTCATCATTTGCAAAAGACTCTAACACACTTCAATCAAAAACACAAAACACACACAAAATAGACTCGATCACATGCATAAGACTAAATAACAAAGCAAAAATGATAAAAAAAAAATAGTAAGAAGAGAGACAGGCACAGCAAGATCAACACAAGTAACAAAAAAAAATAACAAAAACATAAACACACACACACCCCCACACTTAGAAGACACATTGTCCTCAATGTGTGAAGAAAAACATGCAAAACGAACAATGAAAATAGCAAATGAAAGATAAACTAAAAATAAAAAATAAAAAAATAAGCAAAGTAAGGAGAAAAAAAAGCCTGTGATCATTGTTCTGGCGGAGGTTGGAGGTGATTCCGGAGCCATTCCCATTGAGCGCGGTTGTAGGCCTGATCCTCCTGATATATCTGCCAGCGAGCTGCCTGTTCCTCTGCATTGTTCCGCACTTCGACCTCGAGGTCAGTGATGCGCTGGGCTAGATTGTTGATGCTTGCTTGCTGCTCTGGAAGTTGAACATTTTCTTCTTGCAATAATCGGTTCCGGACACCCTCGCGATCAATGTAGGGAATGATCGCATATTCCCTGGTGCCCTGTTCAACTGTGCCAGTCTTTGACATTAAATGCCACTTTACCAGCTGATCACGATCAATTTCTGATGGGTTGATCATGTTTTCATTGATCGGCGGATCTGCAACAAACTCACGAACAAGCATAGCAACAATATGGCCAAGCCCTAGCCAACGGGGGTTAGGAAAATCCAAGGTACGCTTAATCACATCAACAATTAACCCAAATGTGTCAAACCTACGATGGTTTTGTGCACAAGCTAAAGCATATAATTGTTGCTTTGTGATTTTACTACTCTCAAACTGTGCACTAAAGCACCCAGCCATAAAACGATGAAAGACACACCAGTGTATGTCTTTAATGAGGATGGCTGGTGATTGTGTCTTATAGCGAGGCAAACCCGTGAGTTCTTGCCAAGCACTGTGAGGAGCAGAATCACTCGAAAAAGTTATACCATCCGCCCCCCGATTAATTTTAATCAAGTCAACTAGCACATCCTCATTTACAGTAATTTTCTTGCCATGTATACGTGCAGTAAATGAGGAGTTATTCGGGGCAACAACCACAGTGCTATAAAACTCGACAACAGCAGCAGGATTAGTCTTAACGACTGTATCAGAGAAAAATTCCCAACCTAGGGCAGCTATAGCCTCTCGAAGTTCATCATCACAACCCGCCCTTCTCATTTCATCCCAATCAATCAATTGATATGTTATGAACCGACAATTATCAAATTTCTTAAATCTCTCCCCCTCCCATTCTTCACGAATTGGAAAAGGAGCATCGTACCTTTGGGTTAGGTCGGTCGGTCGAGATGCACGTGAAGTCTCGCCTAGCTCCTTTGCACCTTGGCGACGTTTGTTTGAAGCTTCCTTGCCCATGTCAAATTGTTTGGATTAACTCGAAGGCCTCAGCAAGGGGAACAAAACCCAGTTGTCGGATCTTGAATTCGTCGACGAATGAGCTCGAAATCTACAAAACAAATTGGGTTTAGGGTTTTTCTTTTTGGGAGAGTTTGGAGGTTTGTTTTGAAGGAAAGGAAGAAGTGAGGAGAAGAGGGGAAGAGTTGGCAATTTTAAGAGGGAATTCGACCCCCAGTGTACGTTGGCTAGGCCAGCGTACGTTGGGGTCCCTTTCTGTTCCTTCCTCCCGTCGAACCCCAGCGTACGTTGGCTAGGCCAGCGTACGTTGGGGTCGCTTTCTGCCTCTTTCTCCCGAGCAGCCCCAGCGTACGTTGGCTTGGCCAGCGTACGTTGGGGTCCAATTCTGTTTCTCTTCCAATTTTTGCTCCCGGGCTGATTGTTGCTCTGCAAAACCAAAACAAATAACATATTTTTCGAGGGTAACCCTTTGTACATTCCCCTAGAAACCCACAAACTTGGGAAAACTCGGACGAGTGACTCAAAAATTTAAAAGAATTTGAGAGAAAAGTGTAGTTCTAAGTTAACGTCGTTAGCTTGACGGTTGTAGAGTTCTATTGAGATGGTTCCACAAGGTCCATGCAAGATTCTTGTGTATCTACTTTATCACCCAGATATATCTTCAAGCGTTGCCCGTTGACCTTGAATTCTTCTTTTGTGTCATCGCTACGGATTTGGATTGCACCATGCGGCGAGACAGCAATTATTGTGTATGGGCCGGTCCACCTAGACTTGAGCTTACCTGGAAAGAGTTTTAGACGTGAGTTATACAATAATACTTGTTGACCTATTGAAAACTCACGATGAAGGATCTTTTTATCATGCATCTTCTTGGTCCGTTCTTTGTAGAGTCGTGCACTTTCAAAAGCTCCTAATCGAAACTCATCCATTTCTTCAAGTTGTAGCATCCTCTTTTCTCCAGCCTTCTCAAGATTGAAATTCATCCGACAAAGGGCCCAATATGCCTTGTGCTCCAACTCGACTGGAAGATGGCATGCTTTCCCATAAACGAGCTGGTATGGTGACATTCCAATTGGGGTTTTGTACGCTGTCCGGTATGCCCAAAGTGCATTGTTCAATCTGCTAGACCAATCCTTTCGTGAAGAGTTTACCGTTACCTCCAAGATTCTTTTGATTTCCCAGTTAGAAACCTCAACCTGTCCACTAGTCTGAGGGTGGTAAGCTGTGCCGATCTTGTGCTTGACTCCATACCTTACCAATGCATTTGCAAGCAGGTTGTTGCGGAAATGCTTGCCACCATCGCTTATGAGAATTCGAGGAACACCAAACCTACTGAAAATGTTCCTTTGCAAGAACTTGATTACTACTTTTGCATCATTGGTCGGTAGTGCTACGGCTTCAACCCATTTGGATACATAGTCGACTGCAAGAAGAATATAAAGATTACGATCAGATGGAATAAAAGGACCCATAAAGTCAATACCCCACACGTCAAATATTTCAACTTCCATGATGCCCGTTTATGGCATCTCATGCCGACGAGAAATATTTCCCGTTCGTTGACATCGATCACACTTGCATACAAATCCGACAGCATCTTTAAACAATGTCGGCCAATAGAATCCACTTTGTAGCACCTTGGCGGCAGTACGTTCCCCTGCAAAATGACCACCATAAGGCGAGTCGTGACAATGGTGCAAAATGAGTTCTTGTTCCTCTTGTGGTACACATCTTCTCAATAGTCGATCTTTTCCAATCTTGAATAAATATGGTTCATCCCATACGTAGCACCTAATATCACGCAAAAATCTTTTCTTCTTGTCGGAAGAAATGTCAGAAGGCATAATGTTGCTCACAAGATAGTTTACATAATCAGCGTACCATGGAATAGAAATGACTTCTAATGCATATAATTGTTCATCGGGAAAAAGTTCATTAATAGGAAAAGAAGATGTTACCACCGGGTTATCGAGACGTGAAAGATGATCTGCTACTGGATTATCGGCACCCTTTTGATCACGGATTTCGATATTAAACTCTTGAAGTAGGAGGATCCATCTGATGAGCCTTGGTTTAGCATCCTTCTTGTTGAAGAGATAACGGATAGCAGCATGATCTGTGTGCACCGTTACCTTACTCCCAAGTAAATAAGCTCGAAATTTGTCAAAGGCAAAGATTACTGCAAGAAATTCCTTCTCAGTCGTCGCATAGTTGACTTGAGCATCGTCCAAAGTGCGACTTGCATAATAAATGGCATGGAGTCCGGTAGTCTTTTTCTGACAAAGGACGGCCCCAACGGCATAGTCGCTTGCATCGCACATGATTTCGAACGGTAGCTCCCAATCTGGAGATATTATCACTGGTGCCGACACGAGTGCCTTCTTTAATTTGGTGAAGGCTTCTTGGCATTCTTCATCAAACACAAATGGAACCTCCTTCTCAAGCAACCTACAAAGGGGTTTGGTTATCTTTGAGAAATCTTTAATGAAGCGCCGATAGAATCCGGCATGACCTAGGAAACTCCGTATTCCCTTGACGTTCAGTGGAGGTGGTAGTTTGGCTATAACTTCCAACTTGGCCTTGTCCACCTCTAGTCCATTTCTTGATATCTTATGACCGAGTACTATTCCTTCCATCACCATGAAGTGACACTTTTCCCAATTCAAAACCAAGTTGGTTTCCTTGCATCGCTCAAGCACCTTTCCCAAGTGTAATAAGCATTTGTCGTACGAATCTCCAAACACCGAAAAATCATCCATGAAGATCTCAATCTCTCGCTCTACCATGTCCGAAAAAATCGCCATCATGCATCGCTGGAAAGTGGCCGGTGCATTGCAAAGTCCAAATGGCATCCTACGGAAAGCAAATGTACCGTAAGGACAAGTGAAGGTGGTCTTTTCCTGATCTTCCAGTGCAATAGCAATCTGAAGATATCCCGAATATCCATCCAAGAAACAGTAATATGCATGCCCTTCCAATCTATCCAACATCTGGTCAATAAAGGGTAGCAGAAAATGATCCTTTCGGGTTGCTTTATTAAGCTTTCGGAAGTCAATACATACTCGGTAGCCGACTACCATCCTTGTCGAGATGAGCTCGTTGTTGGCATTGGAAACCACCGTGATACCTCCCTTCTTTGGGACACATTGAGTTGGACTCACCCACTTTGAATCTGAGATAGGGTAAATGACACCGGCATCGAGCCACTTGATAACTTCCTTCCTTACTACCTCCTTCAGATTCGGATTGAGTCGTCGTTGTGCTTCCACTGATGGTGAAAAATCATCCTCCAAAATGATCTTATGTTGACAAAGAGAAGGACTAATTCCCTTGATATCTCCGAGTGTCCATCCAATAGCTTCTTTGTGCTCGCCTACCACTTTTAAAAGTTGCTCTTCTTGATCTTGATCCAACAAGGAAGAGATGATGATTGGCAACTTATGATCTTTATCTAGGTAGGCATACTTGAGATGTGTTGGAAGTGGCTTTAGCTCTAATTTCGGTGGTGCAACAGTGGATGACTGTAGTTTTGGCCTTGGTGTGTCATCTAACTCCAGCAATTCTACCGTGCGTGCCCATGCCACCATTTCTCTAGAATCTTCAATTTGTTCAACATCTTCCCATGAAATTTCCTGCGCTTGCTCTTCTTCCTTCTCAGCTACAATCTCATCCACAACATCGATTCGGTAGCAATCATCCTCTGCAGATGGGTACTTGGCTGCTTCAAACACATTGAATACAACTTCATCATCATATACCTTGAATCGGAGCTCACCCTTCTCTACATCAATACTTGTCTTTCCGGTAGCCAAGAATGGCCAACCAAGGAGAAGTGGTACATCACGATCTTCTTCCATCTCCATAACAATGAAGTCCACCGGAAAAATCAAGGTGTCAACCTTGACTAACACATTCTCCACTATCCCCTTTGGTCTTGTCACCGATCGATCGGCAAGTTGAAGAACTATTGAAGTGGATTTCATGTCTCCAAGTCCAAGCCTTCTGAATATTGAGAACGGCATAAGGTTGATGCTGGAACCAAGATCAATCAATGCCTTCTTGAATGTTTGGTCTCTGATTGTACACGGAATAGTGAAGCTTCCGGGGTCCTTCATCTTTTGAGGTAGCTCGTGGCTCAAGACAGCGCTACACCCTCTTGTTAACGGAATGACTTCAAAATCATCAATGCTCCTCTTCTTTGAAATGAATTCTTTGATCCACTTCCGATATGTTGGCATTTGCTCAAAAGCGTCAAAGAGCGGTATGTTGATATGAAGGTTCTTGAAAAGCTCCAAGAACTTGTGGTAGCTTGGATGCATGACTTGCTTGTTCACCCTCTGAGGAAATGGCGGTGGAGGGTACTTCCTTTCCGGTGTTGGCTTGATTGCCTCCTTAGGTGCCTTATCTTTTTCTCCAGTGATAGGAGTTACTTGTAGCTCATCTTCCTCTTCCCCAACTATCTTCCTTGGTGGAGGAATTACTGGAGTCTTCACTGCATTCTTCTCCAAGTCCAGGCCACTTCTAGTTGTGATGGCCTTGCAAAGCTCTTGTTTGGTGGGAGGAGCCTCGGTATTGCTTGGAAGAGTGCCTGGTGGTCTCGCGTTGAGTTGCGTTGCCAACTGACTGATTTGTACTTCAAGATTTCGGATGGTTGCTTCATGGCTCAACACTTGCTTGCGCAGTTCATCCTCACCTCGACGATCTTGTGGTGGTGGTCCGTGTTGCTGCCACCTTTGTTGATATGGCTAGAATTGCTGAGGTGGAGGACCTTGAACATTTCCACCTCCGTAAGGTGGTCTCGGTTGTTGAGGTGTCTGTTGACCTGCATTATTCTTCCAAGAAAAATTTGGGTGGTTTCTCCAACCCGGGTTATACGTAGTGGAATACGGATCATTATTCCTATTAGTATTACCCACAAAATTTACAGGCTCAGCAATAAATGAACAATTATCCGTGCCAAGTGATCCAGTGCAAATTTTGCATACCTGAGATGATGATGTTGCTTGAATCGACATTGACCCTTTAACTAGTTGCGTAAGCGTTGCTACCTGTGCCTTCAAAGCAGTCACTTCATCATTGTCTTGAACACTAGCAACTCTCTTTCTCTCGGTTCGTTCTCCCCAATCATGGTTGTTGGTAGCCATGGCTTCAATGATTTGAAAACCATCAGCTTCCGACTTATCTGTCAAGTTTCCTCCAGCTGCTGCATCTAGGTTGACTCGAATAAGTGGCTCACATCCATTGTAGAATGTTTGGATAAGCATCCATTCTGGTATCTGATGATGTGGGCATTCGCGAAGTAGTCTCTTGAAGCGATGCCAAGCCTCGTGCAACGATTCACCACCTAGCTGTTTAAATTGAGAAATCTTGTTACGCAGTTGAGTGGTTTTACCTGGAGGATAATGCTTTTCCAAGAACTTGTCGGCAAGCTCGTCCCATGTTGTGAAGGTGCCGGCTGGAAATGAATCTACCTACTCCCTAGCATCATCTTTCAAACTATACTTAAACAGTCAAAGTTTGATGGCATCTGGTGTGACACCATTGTACTTTACTGTTGAACAATGATCCTCGAAATTTCGGATGTGCTTTGCTGGATTTTCTGAGGGATAACCTCCAAATTGGTCTTTTTCAACCATTGAAAGAAGGTTGCTCTTGATCTCGAAATTGTTTGCCTCCACGGTAGATATTCAATGCTTGATCGAAGGTCAACAAGCCTTGGGTGTGACTTGTGTCTCATAGCGGCAGGAACATTGACTACTTGTCGATCACCCATCTCTTCTATATGTAAGTTTCTTCTCCTGATTCGTCGAATGGTTCGTTCAATCTCCGAATCTTGTTCAAGAAGAGGTTGGTTCTCACGACGAGTATTTGGCATTCACCTCCTGTACTTGTATGATACTATAACACTCAACAGAGAGGATCAAATGCAACAAGAATAATAAACATGTAACAAAGCTTAGTCTCAAAATTAAGAACACTAGTTCCAATATTAACGAAAACAAATTCAAACTTCTATTCCCCGGCAACGGCGCCAAAAACTTGATGTGTCCAAAGTTGGATCAAAATACGTGCAAGGATACACGATCGCACAAGTAATATAGTGATAGGTTAGATCGTCTCCACAGGGAATAGAAAACAGATTTGTTCGTCAAGTACTAGATGATGTATTCTTAAATCTTAAGCTAAGCGAATGGATCGTTGGGTTGATGATCTAATACTACTGTGCTAAAATCTCAATATCGATTATAAATCCAAGTTTGTCAGGCCTAGATTCATTAGCAATATCAAGTTTTTCTCCAATAAACGAATGAAGGCTACAATCTAAACCAAGTTGTCATCCTTGATCAAAATATAAGCATTCATTGATCTATCTTAAATAAGAACTTCAAATATAAAGATAAACTTGCAATCAAAGAAGACAATGAAAGTACCTTGATTATATCGAATCCAATGTTACAATATCCTCAAGATCAATTCAAGAACACAAAGTAAAGACTAACAACTAATGTCTTTTTGCTTGGAGAGTTCTAATTCTAAAACAAAATTCCTTTTTCTTCTCTTCCTCTCCAAGTGAGTTCTCCTGCAGCTTCCACCTTGTCTTGTCCTCCTCCAAGTTGCTTTCCACCTCAAAAGTGTAGACAAAAGTAAGTGGGAAGTTTGGTGAAGCAATTCTATATGTTGGCTGTCGAACCCCAGCGTACGTTGGCTAGGCCAGCGTACGTTGGGGTTGTTTACTGCCGTAATCTTCTTTTTGTCCGAGTAAGGCCAATGTACGCTGGCTAGGCCAGCGTACGTTGGGGTTGCTCTCTGCCAAACTGAGCGTTTCTTCCTGTCGAAGGCCAACATACGCTGGCCTGACCAGCGTAGTTGGGGTAGCAATCTGCCCCATCTCACAATTGCCTTCAAACTTCCGATTTTCAGCTCGACTCATCGCCTATGTCCACCGATCCTTGCCTTAGCTCCCAAGATGCTCCGAAATACCTACAAAACACATCAAAACAATAGGTAATCTTCTTCTTGACCAATTAATCAAAATGAAACAAAACTTAGACAAGACTCGACTTAACACTTCCTAAAACGTGACAACACGACATAAACTAAAGCTAAACGGATGTATGTTCTCACATGCATCACTAACCTAACTGAATCTGACCTGACAGCCTTAGCTATGCAGGGACTCATATTCTCTCTTCGAGAGAAGTTAGGAGTTGAAAGGCTCAAAGGCTGCGAGACCTTGCTAAGTTAACCCAAAAGGCCACTATGGCCGAATAGCTAATTGAATAAAGGGACAGAAGGGCCGCTTCCTCCAAGGGTACCTACTGGTATGACCTGACCCTCGAGATCAACCACTTAGAAAAGAAGCAATAGCTAAGGAGATGGTTACCGAACTCATCAAAGGTAGCCCTTACGAGTGTGAAAGCTTAATCTCGAAGAAGGTGTCAATACCCAATGAGTTCAATCGTTCCAATCACCAAACTAGTCAGTCGAAGGGACTCAATGAAGTGGGAAGAGAGTATTCCTACGATATGACAAAAGTTGATGAGATCTTTGACAACCTCCTCAAGAACGGACAGATTGTCCTAACCAAGGCCACAAGATCCCAGACGAAAAAGAACTTAAGTCGATAAAATTTTATAAATGGTATGCAAGAAAGTCACACAATACATCCAATTGTGTAATATTTTGCAACCAGATACAATAGGCCATAGAGGACGAATATATTAAGTTTGCAAAGGAAGCACCGCCAACGGCTTCATTTGCGGCTCCAATCACAATGGTAAACTTAAAGAGAGATAAGAAAGTTGATAAGTAGGACAAGAGTAGGCCACCCAAGGAGGACCTACGAAACTCACTTCAGACAAAGAGAGCCAGAGACATAAGAGGCACCCTCGAGAGAGAACAACTAGAGGATCTAGGGGAGGTGCTTGAAGAGAACAATACCTCCGGAAGCTCAGAAAGGTTATGAGAGGCTCTGAAGGCTTAAGGGAGGTACCCGAGGGGCAGAAGCGATGATCTAGGTCACTGAAACATCTTCTAGAAGATAGGTGGAGATCTCACCCCCATATTAAGATTGTCTTCCAATAAGGCACGGGCATAAGACAAAATGTCTTCGGTCAGCTAGGAGAGAGGAGGCCCACGTCTAAACTCGAGAGGCTGGAGGTTGAAGAAGAGCTAAAAAAGACACCCGGGGGTAGAGTAAGCACCCTTGGCATCCTATAGAAGGTAGATGCAAGTCTCACCTCCAGGAGGACACAAGCACGAGACAAAGCTTGTTCAACCAACAAGGAGCAAAGAGATCCTTGTCAGAGCCTTTCCTACCAGAGATCCTCATAAAAACTCTAAAGTGACATCAAGAAAGGAAGTCTAAAAAGGCAGATCACGGAGGACCTTGAGAGCTTGCAGAAGACCACAAGACTAAACTTCAGGAGCAAGAGGCTCTTCTGACTTTGCCCGTACTAGACTTGACACGACTCTTAAACAAGGCCGACCAGTCTAAAATAACACCCTAAACCTCGGCAAAGGCGAGATATCAAGACCTGGTGATAAAACACTTGATAAAGAATTAGATAAGAAGAGATCCCTTCCAAGAAGGGACCAGCACAAGGGGTCTAACAAAAGAGACCCTATTAGAAAAGAGGATCGACAAGAAGACCCAAAGAGCATAAAGAGATAGATACCCAAGAACAAGGCGAAGGGTCCTCATGAAGAAAAACCAACTGAAAAGATACTCCTTGAGAGGGATAAGAAGAATGCAGTAACAAGTTACACACTTAAGATGGGAGACTCGAAAAGCTGAGGCTACATACATTCTCTGAGATAGCCGAGGAAGATAAGATAAGTCTATCTAGCTTAGATGAGGAAGATAAGGAAGAGTTATATGATGCTACCCTCACTGAAGAAGAGTATATGAGGATACAAGTGAGGGCATGCATGGAAGAAGATCAAGAAGGTGAGAGACTGGCACTCGAAGATAGTCTAAGTGAAGCCAATTTAAGTGAAGAAAAGCAAGACCTGGAGATCAACATGGTCTTCACATTGCCCACTAGATTTGGGCCGAAAAAGGGATAACCTAGTTACCTCAATGGGGATGTAATTGAGGAGCACTTCATGGAGCTAGATATTGGAAACAAGGCTTTGACAGTCCCAGCAGTGGAAGAGTTCAATGATATTGTGACAATAGCAAGGCCAACCAAGAAGATGTGTGAACACCATAAGCTGTTATACGTCTTGGCTCACATCTTCGGTAAGCCTATCAATAGGATCCTCGTTGACAATGGTGCGGTCGTGAACATCATCCCCTATGCAACATTGAAGAAGCTGGGGAAGCAAAATGAGAAGCTAGGCCGATGGACATGATGATGACCGACTTCATAGGCAAAGCCGCTTGACCATTAAGAGTGTTCGTCACCAAAGTTATAATCGGGTCTGTGACCCATGAAGTCCCCTTCTATGTAATTAAGGCCAATACATCATACAATGGCCTTCTTGGAAGGGATTGGATCCACTCAAGATAGTTCATCCCATCCTCTCTCCACCAGTTCCTGATCCAATGGACACGAGACAGAAAGGTGGAGGTAGTAGCTGTGGATAAAAGTCCATTTCAAGTAGCTACCAACTATGTTGAGGCAGCCTTCTATGATGGGTCCATCATGCCAACCACCCTTGTATGGTGCAATGAGGGGGAACAAGTCATTGGCTATGCGAGCTCGGTCGAATGAGAGATTTTTTTACCCGATCAACCCCCATAAGTCATACCCAAAAGGCAAGTCCTTAGGCTTACCTTTCAAGACTAAAGAAAGAGAAAAAGAATAGACAAGACAGTCAGAGGTCTATGCCTTATCGTAGTATAAAATGGCCAAATTTATCTTTGAAGACAACGGCCAAGACCCCATGGAGACACTGAAGATGCACAATCTTCATCTGGCCCTAAGCAAATTGGATGATAAGGCTGAAGTGAGGGACCCTTTAAAAGAGATATTGCTTCACTCAGAGAAGGGAAGCTGGCCTATATTTATCAGTGAACAACTCTCTAGAGAATTTAAAGAGGACAAAATTACCCTATATTAGGCTATCTAGGACTATGAAAAGTGGGTGTAAGAGGTGAAAAGACCTTTACCTACAAGAGGTGAAACAATCTTTGCCTACAAGAGGTAAAACAACCTTCACCTACAAGAGGTGAAAAGATCTTTGCCTACAAGAGATGAAATAACCTTTGGCCACATAAGAGATAAAATGACGTTCATCAACAAGAGGTGAACCGGCTTTCATCTACAAGAGGTGAAAAGATCTTCGCCTACAAGAGGTGAAAATGCCTTCGTCTACAAGAGGTAAAATGACCTTCACCTACAAGAGGTGTAAAGACCTTTGCCTACAAGAGGTGAAATGACCTTTGCCTACTCAAGGGCAAAATTGACCTTTGTTTACCAAAGGGTGAAACAACCTTTGCCTACGAAAGGTCTATTATGCCTATCTTAAAGTGAAGTAATATTTGCCTACGAAAGGTCTATTATGCCTATCTTAAAGTGAAGTAATATTTGCCTACGAAAGGTCTTTTATGCCTATTAAAGGATGAAATAACTTTTGCCTATGATAGGTTTATAATGCCTATCAAGGGATGAAATAACCTTTGCCTATGAAAAACTTACCGTTTGAAGAAAATTAAAGTCTACATGGTGACACTTTTCATTTTGGTGGTTCAAAATATCACCATGCAGGGCATTGTTGGAGTATGAAAATAATTTATCTTCCCATGGTGGTGTTATAGTAATTTTACCTTTCGAGAGTGACTACTTTTGGTACTTCTTGAAACACTTGTCTTTGTGAAGGGTACTAAGGAGAAACTTTGCCTTCATAAGGTGACTTAAAGGAAAGTTGTAAGTGACTTCATGAAGTACTTTACCTTCCCAAGGTGACTAAAGTGCATACTTTGCCTCCTTGTAGTGGGGGGTCTCATTCATATGACTTAAAGGAGGAAAGAGACAAATGCATGTAACTAAATGAGGTGACTTACATAAGCACTTTGTCTCCCTTAAGTGATCAAAAAGAAGTTCTACCTCTTGGAAGAGGGTTTTATGCGCATGCTTCAAGAGGGGAAGTGGTGACTTCCATAAGCACTTTTCCTCCTTTAAGTGACTAAAAGAGAATTTTAGCCTCCTTGGGGGTTTATGCGAGTAGCCTTTAAGGAGGGGAAAAAGTGACTTCCCGAAGTGCTTTGCCTTCTAAGAGTGACCAGAATGGATATTTTGCCTTCCATAAGAGGGGGTTCATTTAGACATTCCTTGCCTTGCCCAAGGGAGATATTAAGAGCTTGCCTTGCCCAAGGGAGGTGTCAAGAGCTTGCCTCGCCCAAGGGAGGTGTCAAGAGCTTGTCTCGCCCAAGGGAGGTGTCAAGAGTCAACCTTGCCTAAGAAAGGCGTTAATAGCTCACCTCGGCCAAAGGAGGTGTTAAGAGCTTATCTTGCCCAAGGGAGGCGAAAAGAGCTCACCTCGCCCAAGGGAGGTGTTAAGAGCTCACCTCACCCAAGGAGGCGTTAAGAGCCCACCTTGCATAAGGGAGGTGGTAAAGGCTCATCTTGCCTAAAGAGGGTGTCAAAGGCCTACATCGCCTAAGGAAAGTGTCAAAAGCTCACCTCACTTAAGGAGGGTGTCAGAGGCCTACCTCGCCTAAGGAAGGTGTCAAAGGCCTACCTCGCCTGAGGAAGGTGTGAAGAGCTTATCTTACCTAAGAGAAGTGCAAAGAGGCTACCTTACCTAGGGGAGGTGTATAGAGCTTACCTCACCTAAAGAAGGTGTGAATAGTTTACCTTGCCTAGGGAAGGTGTGAAGAGCTTGCCTTACCTAAGAGTTTGTGAAGAGCAATACCTTGCTTTAGTAAGGTTTAAAGGGCGAGCTTACCTCAGAAGGTGCTAAGAGCTAGGCGAGTTATTAGAAGGGCTATGAGACTCTACGCGGTTAAAGGAGATAAACTCAGACTCCAAATTCATAGGAAGAGATAAGCCCGGTAAACTAGGCAATAAGGGTAGCTCCTGCACAAGATAAAGATAAGCATCTTTGAAGATAGACATTAGAAGAGTCCGAGTGCAAGGTGAAAACAGAGTCCCAGTGTTAGAAGGAGACGGAGTCCTTTGCCTATATAAAGGATGCTCAAGGGACGCAAGAGGATGATCCAATAATCAACCACACAAATCTTATATCAAGCTCAAAGCTTCTATTTTTAGTTCTTAAGCCGCACATTAGCACTTGGTTAGGAGGCCGGGCAATAAAACCTGGTTAGAGGAGTTTAGCTTGTTAGGTAGTGGTGGTCGTTTGATCACTTTTGTATCGTTGGACGCCGACTTAGAGACGAGTCTTCAAGCCGTCAAGAGATCGTCCTTGACACCTTGTTACTTTTTTCCCATAACAAATTGTAAATTTATGTTTAACCTATGCGTGATTAAGTTGGCTGTTCAGATTGAATTATTGTTTATTTCTCGTTGGTCGCATTTTTAATTTATTAAGCTCATTAACTTGTTTGCTAGCTGATGTTACGTTCCTGTTAAAGTTATAACCATACTGTTTTATCATGGCCATATTGTTCGTGAATTTAAATAACAGCATGTACATATTTCTGTTACGAGCGCAACTTAGTGGTTGGCATTTACTTATTATCATGCCTTTTGATTACCGTTTATGGTTTTAATAACAATATTAAGTTTGAGTTTAATAGCATTTTGTGAGCTGTATCTATATTAAACCCAAAGAAGTATGTTAACGCAAATTTTAAGTTCTGGAGAGCTTTTGGAACAGATAATTGATGCATTAAGGTTCACGTCTGATTGTTTGCAAAATGAAGAAAAAAGATGACCGCCAGAGATTACGAAATACAAGAAGATTGAAATCATGTCTTGATGTGTTGTTCAAGCTATAAAATATCTTGATATATATATAATCACAATATATAGATGGTTGGAATGAATACCATCAACAACCGGATGATGAGGTCCTAGTTGTGAGGGCTAGCGACGATGAGTTCGTGATGTCGTGATGTCAAGGATAATCAAATTTGATGATGTCATTTTTGACTATCTTGAATTTGATTTGGTATGTCAAAAAGAGAAATTTTCGAGGAGGATATTAGAGGTTTTTGTAAAACTCTTATCCATGATATGCTCCAAGTGGCAAGGATGATTGGAAAATTACCACCATATTGGAAGGACCTCAAGATGTACCTCAAATAAAGAGGAAGGTAGTGAGTCTTGAGGACCTTTTGAGAAGGTTGCATATCGAGTAAAATAATTGAAAAGATTGAGAATAAACCTAAATGACATGGTTGTCGAGGCCAATGTTGTTAAGTTTGGTGAAAAATCTCTAGGGAATGAGCAGAAATGCTTTAATAATTCCAAAGAAGATATTTCAAATGCCATACTACTGAGAGCTAGAACTAAGAGTTTAATCATGCTCGTATTGATGAAGCAAGCGTCAAGATCGACCTAGAATACAAGTGTGGGACTTGATTGATGATTGTATAAAATGTTGTGATGTTTACTTGATGAGAAGTAAGACAAAATAATAATTTTATTCATTCACAATAAGAATAAGTCAAAAAACTAACTTGTGAGAAAGATCAAAATTTTTAAAAATGTGGGGAAAAACATTACTTTCGACCAACTATGTACTAAAGAGAATAGTGTATAAGATGATGTGTAAAATACTTTACGAATTATGGTAAGGTCAAGAACCTAGCTACGAATTCTTAAAGATTTGTAAATGTCTTACAAAGGTTTTGAATCTTCTTCCTAAAAGGATGAGGATAAGACTTATGATAGTGGATTGTGTGTTATCAGGTAATGCATTATATAATGTTGCATGCCATACACAAGTCAGATAATTCTGATATCCACATAAAAATCGCAAAATCTAGGAATGCTTCAATATTCTTCGAGAAATTTTTCTTACAAAGCTCTAAAAGAGGTTGATAATCTAGTTGACCAAAGTGGGTGCAATGTGGGAGAAGAAAGATCTCATGAAGAATTTGAAACACCTAAACATGTGTAAATGAACAAGTATAATGAAAAGTCTAGACATGTATGTCATAGACATAAATCCCTAAGACCCGTTATTGAGAATGAATTTAATATCTTTAGCCTACGTAAAGTCAAAGGTAAAATATCACAGATCCATTAACTAAGGGTCTAACGAAAGACTTAGTTGAGGTATCATCAAGGAGAATTAGATTAAAGCCCACAAAATAACCTAAACCCATGATGGCAACCTAACTTGGATCGTAAACCCCGATCTGCAAGTTCAATAGGACAACCAAATTGTGAGGCTAGGGTCGAACAAAGCACTCTAGAAATTGAGTTCCTTACCTATTCCTATGATGAAAGAGTGATAGACCTGTCCATGGAAAGGTTAAGCTTTAAGCTTTTAATGATCCTTATACTTTGAGTATATATAAGTGGGGTATGACAGGATACTCCTTATAAGAGATCACCTATATCGAATGTGAAGGAGCTGCTTCTATGAGATTAGTTAGGGGATAAACATCTAGAGCATTAGATGAAGTTTCTAAGGCAGTCCATGGCCAAAATGGACACAACTAAAATAACTGAGTAGTGGTTTGAGAAGGAGTTGTGTGAGTACCTTTGTCTTGGTATACACAAAATGCCGAACAGGTTAAGGCATCACGTCCACTGGTTGGCAAGTATATCCGAAGATATTTTACTAAGGAAGGTTCAAGGCTTTCAACCACCTTTCCTGATGCAACAAATTCTCGCAGAACTCCAAATTGCATGTAGCATTGGTAGGCTCATATCATATAAGTCATTTTGCATTCATGTGGGGGATTATTGGAGAATTAGTTTATGACCAAGGAAGAGATAGTGAAATACAAATGAGTGTATTATGAGATCACACCAAATGGTTTGGGGTATTTGTGAGATCGTTACAAAACTTGTTGACTAAGTTTCATAAAGACATAAAACACTTGCGAGAAACCAATTCTAGGTACAAATGAAAATTGGTTTAAAGGTGGTATGGTTATAGGTTGTAGGATTTGGATTTCTGAGAATTGTTCCAAGTTCAAGGTCTTATCTTTTGGAGCTGGGCCGAACTTGTTAAAGTGATTTTCAATCCAAAATCTGTTGGGCTTCCTCCGGGATAAGCCCATACTATGGAACCTTCTTCTCCTTAATGGCATTTGAATTTAATTTCTGACCAAATTAATGAGAATAACCACCAAGTTAATATGGGAGTTTATGACCTTGTAACAACCTATTTACTTACCTTGTTAATGGTCATAATGATTATGGTTATTGTGCAATTGAATGTTGGAAGCCTAGACTCCCTATAAAAGGAGCTCTCCTCCTCCATTCTAAGTACACCATTAGCTCATACTCTTCCTACAGCTATCCACCTCTCCCTCTTTAGATCATAGTATTTTTCATTTGTTTCGGAGTTCTAGATCATCAAAGGTTCGAAAGGAGTGCAATATACCTTCCTATTGCACTCGTGATTGGGCATTATACCTTGGGAACTCTCTTACCCATAGAGGTCTGAAGTTATAACACGGGTAATAAGAGTTTAAGGGCACATGGTTAAACCGTGGCCTCATCTAGGATTAAATCCGAAGTTCGTGATATCAAAGAGGACTATCAAGGAAGAACATAGACACGATGAGGTGATATTTTACAATTGTGCAAACCATTTTGTAAGAATACTTGATTTTTAACTTTTATGTTATTCACCAGTTTACTTTTATATGCATGTCTTACCATAATTTACTAATATAAGTTCCAACAATCGCGATAGGCGTTAGCTTCCACCATGCACTTCTTGATGGGAAGAGCTTTGCCTTGTTCATGAAAGCATAGGCCCACATGAACATGGATGGATTCAGAAAATTTATACTATGGGGGTAAAATATTTATGTACTACATGCAATTAAAAAAAATTATAATGGGGGCAAATTAGTCTATATCAATATGGGCAAACTCTTTTTTTCAATTAAATATATATACATAAATTTTTTATGTAGGCAATTGCCCTCACATGGCCATATATACCTCCATCCCTGTACATGAACCAGCAACTGCAGTTCTCCACTAGCCTGGACTCAGAGCTGATCCTGTTTTTAGACCAATCTATCGTCAAGGACCCTAAAGTACTTTCCTTGAAAATTCTGGAGCATTTAGACGAGTTAAGGTCTTCTTCTGCCCTGAGAAGAAGCATGAAGGTGCCTCCCACACCTGACCTAGATCCAACCTTAGTGCGTGCAACTTTTCAGGTTTCCATAAACGATACAAGGAAACTAAAGGAAATAGCTTTCTCATGTAAATTCTATTTACATAATATAATTGATAAGCGGAAGCATACCTAGATTGGTTGATGTCAAGTAGAACATCATCGTCGTTATAGCCTAGGTTTCTCTTACTTTCCTATCATTTATAATGCCTATTTAGATCTGGATAGCATTAGCATCTATTTATAGGTAAAGAGAGGACCTAGCTATTTATCCTAATTAGATCTGGTACATCCATCAAGCTACCAATGGACGGTTGAGATTAAACTAATAACCAGAGTTATAAGAGAACTCTAACTCCTAAGAGTTATCAATTATAGAGTTCAATTCTATGAGAGCCACCTTAATAGAATTATCTTATATATAATTCTTATATTCTCCCACTTGGCTCAAAAACAGGTTAATAGTTAACATAAAGTGCACAACATTAAGCAATCTCTACTCAAAGTCCACAATCATAATGCCATCATATGAAAAATTACTAAATGCGAGCTATAGCTGTTATGTATCATTTATAGACATACTCCCTTCCTTAACCACGATATCAGAAATTCAACATACTAGACCAATAAAGCGGTACATAGAACTAATAATGGTCTACAGTAATGTCTTAGAAAGACTTTCTTGTTTTCCCATAATTCCATAATGTATTCATCAATAATGAAACAAGAAAACCATAATGTATAACAGGAACATATATGTGAGCTGAGGGTGTCATCTATCAAAAGTAATCAGAAATACAACCAAGACCCATTCTTAGCGCTCTCTAAATTGTTTTAGTTGTAATGGCTTCGTCAATGGATCTGCAATTATGAGATCCATACTGATATACTCAATGTACACTCTTCGTTCCTGAACTTCCTCCTTAATGACAAAGTACTTCAATTCCATGCGCTTTGCACCTCTAGAGAATTTGTCATTGTTGGAGAAAAATACTGCTGAGGAATTATCACAATAAATTTTTAGCGGCTTCCTAATGGTTTCGACAACTGCAAGTCCTGAAATAAAGTTCCTTAACCACTTTGCTTGGATGCTGGCCTCATAACATGCCACAAATTCAGCTTCCATAGTGATATAGATGTTGTAGTCTATTTGGCACTTTTCCATGAAATTGCTCCATCTGCCAAAAGAAATACATATCCACTAGTAGACTTCTTACTATCCAAATATCCAGCATAATCTAAATCCAAATATCAATCACCTCCAAAGTGTCAGATCTTCTATATATGAGCATGTGATCTTTAGTTCCATAAAGATAACTTAACACTTTCTTTGCAGCTCTCCAATGTTCTTTACTTGGATCCTTTTGGTACCTACCTAGCATTCTGACCGCGTAACTGATATTCGGTCGTGTACAATTCTGCAAGTACTGTAGCTACCAATAACGTGAGCATAAGGTATAGACTCTATTAATTTTTGTTCTAGTTCATTCTTAGGACATTGTTCAAGACTAAATTTGTCACCTTTATGTATAAGAACAGGACTGAGATTACATATGGAATGTCCACATTTCTCCAGAACCTTTTTCAAATACCCTTTTTGTGACAATCTAATCAAACCTCATGCCCTATCACGAAATATCTCTATTCCAATCACATAGGATGCTTGACCAAAATCTTTCATCTCAAAATTTTCCAAAAGAAAGTCTTTAGTCTCACGTAATATTCCTAAGTCATTTACAGCAAGCAAAATATCATCAACATATAAGACTAGGAATATATACTTGCTCCCACTGATCTTTTGGTATGTACACCGATCAATAACATTTTCTTTAAAACCAAAAGATATGATGATACTATTAAACTTGAGATACCACTGACGGAAAGCTTGCTTAAGCCTATATATCGATCTCTTAAGTTTATACACCAATTTTTCTTTTCCATCAACCTCAAACCATTCAGGTTGATCCATATAAACTTCCTCTTCAAGATTCCCATTAAAAAGGTAGTTTTCACATCTATTTGGTATAACTCTAAATCATAATGAGCCACCAATGCCATAATTATCCTTAAAGAGTCTTTCTTAGAGACTGGTGAAAAAGTCTCGTTATAATCAATACTGCTTTTCTGAGTAAAACCTCTTGCTACAAGTCTACCTTTATATTGTTCAATATTGCCAATAGGGTCACATTTCGCCTTAAAGACCCATTTGCATCCAAATCTTTTAAGACCTTTAGGCAATTCGACAAGATCCCAGACATTGAGCTTTTCCATAGATCTTAACTCTTCCTTCATGGCATCGATCCATTTCTCAGACTCATACGGTGTAATAGCTTGTGAAAACAAAACTGGATCCTTATTGACTTCGATAACAAAGTCTATCTCAAGTAAATTAACCATAAAATCATCCAAAATAGCTGATTTTCTTTCTCATTTAGAATGCCTTAATGCTATTTCTTGTGGTTGTTCATTTGAGTTTGGTGAATTAATTGGTACAAGTTGACCCAAATTTTGATCCATGTTGACTTGTATTTCTTCAACATTTTGAGTAGCTTTTGGTATAATTGTGGAAGAAGAAATTGATATATGTAAATTTGCATCCACTTCTACTTCCTCAATTTCTACCCTTTGATTACTCCTACTAATCTCAACATTCTCAATGAACCTTGCATTATGAGTTTTAACAATTCTTGAATTATGGTTCGGATAGTAAAATGTGTACTCTTTATATTTCTCTTGGTAACCAATAAAGTAACTACTAACTATTCGAGAATCTAATTTACTTTCATGTGGATTATATAATCTAGCTTTCGCTGGACAATCCCAAACATGTGGGTATCTAACATTAGGTTTCTTTTTAGTCCATAACTCAAAAGGAGTTTTTGAAACAGGCTTACTAGGAACCCGATTCAATAAGTACATAGCAGTTTTGAGAGGATATGTCCACAATGAGATGTGTACTTTTACATTACTCATCATACTCCTAACTATTTCAATTAAAGTTTGATTCTGCCTTTCTGCTACACCATTTTGTTATGGTGTATCGGGCATGGTGTATTGAGTAATTATACCATGTCTTTCAAGGAATTTTGCAAATGGACCAGGACATTGACCACTTTCATCATGTTTACCATAATATTCACCACCTCTAAAAGACCTTACAATTTTTACTTTCATGTCTAATTGCCTTTCAACTTCATTCATATATACCTCAAAAGCATCAAGTGCTTGAGATTTTTCACGAAGTAAATAGACATGGCCATATCGTGAAAATTCATTAATAAAGGTAATGAAATACTTTTCTCCACCAAAGGATGGAACAGTAAATGGTCCACAAATATCAGTGTGTATAATCTCAAGAAGCTGATTACTTCTTGTGGCTCCTTTCTTGCTATGTTTGGTTTGCTTTCCCTTAATGCATTCCACACATATGTCAAGATCAGTAAAGTCATGATTTGGTAGAATCTCATTCTTTACTAATCTTTCTTACCTTTCTTTAGATATATGACCCAAATGTTTATGCCACAAGTAAGCAGAACTATTATTCTCAATGTTACATTTAATTCCAACATTATAAACATTCAGCAAAGATTCAGTAAAGGCACTATCAAGTTTCAGCTTATATAAACTATCAGACAGAATATCCAAACTAATAAGGTTTGTATTCTGAAATAAACTAAAACATCCAAATCCAAACTTAACATGAAAACCACAGATGTCCAACATAGAAAGAGAAATCAAGTTTCTTGAAATTGAAGGCACATAGAGAGTCTGTAATATGTCTAAATGATGACCAGTGTCTAAGACTAAATGATAAGTCCCAATGCCTTTAATTGAAACCTTCGTTTGATTTCCCATGAGGAGGAACCTTTTATTTGGGTTTATGGTTTGGATCGAACTGAATCCCTGCATAATATTAGAAACATGAGTTGTAGCACCAGAGTCAATCCACCAAGTATTGGAAGATACTTCAGATATGTTTGATTCGAAACATATAAAAATATTATCTTTACCTTTCTTTTCAAATCAAGCTTTACGTTTCGAGCAGTTTTTCTGATAATGTCCCTCCTTTTTACAAAAGTGATACTTATTGCCCTTTTTTTCATTTATGGTAGGTTGATCTACCTTACCAGGACCCTTCCTTTTGAATTTCTTGGCTTTCACTTGGTATACTTTCTCAGCTCCTTTACCCATTAGGCTAATAGAATGACTTCCTTGGTTCTTTAATCTTCTTTCCTCTTGAACAAGCTTACTGGCCAATTCATTAACAGTCCATTTATCCTTTATGATATTATAGCTAATCTGAAATGGCCCATATTCAGGAGGTAGTGAGTTCAATATGATTTGCACCAAGAATGAGTCAATAGTTCTATGACCTAGGGTCTTTAATCTTGCTACCAAATTTGTCGTCTCCAGCACGTGATCATGCATACTTTGTGACCCATTAAACTTTATGGTCGTAAGATTTGCCATTAATATGCCAGCAAGAGAATTATCTACAAATGAAATCTCTCTTTCATAGTAGAAAGATATTCCTTTGCACTTTCTATCTATGGAATTGAGTCTTAATGTTGCTGGTAGTTTTCATGCGCATAAATGCTAAGCTTAATATGTTTGATCATTCTCATTCATAATGAAATGCTTTGGCATCTTCGAAACTTTCAGAAGTAATAGCCTTAGATTTTTGTTCTCGTAGTGCCAAGTCAAGATCCAAAACCCCTAAATAGAACATGACTTGTTTACTCCATTCAAACAAGTTCAAACCATCGAACAGATCAACACACGAAGCATGAACTAAAATAGCTGCAATTTTAACATACATGCTAAATTAATTTTCAAAAATGGATTCCAATCATGTAAAATGGTTAGAGTACATTGTAGTTCTCCTTTGGGTAGAAACTATAATATACTATCATAAATTAATACCATATAAAGCAATCATTGTAGAATTTAATAATTTCAATCAAATAAACATGCTATCTTTGGATATACATAAATATTTGACCAAATTATAAATTCATACATAACGTTC
>SOPF01026376.1:0-21589 GCA_012979155.1 Hypericum perforatum | reverse complement strand
TATACATAAATATTTGACCAAATTATAAATTCATACATAACGTTCATCGAAAAACTAAATATTCAAAATCAAATACACGTTATCTTTGGAGATGCATATGTACTTGATCAAAATATTTTGCTCATCGCTTTTATGCTTGTTAGTTACAGAATAATGACCTACCTTTGGGTAGAATCAGTTTTCTCATAAATAGCAAACGTTAATTTATTCATCAAAATCATTAGGGGAAAGTACACTTAAGTACCCTGTGGTTTATCTGTTTCCAAAAAAAGGCCATGTGCTCTTTTTGTTACGAATTTAGTACCTTGTGGTTTCATTTCGGGGATAACTTCAGTCCCGGGCAGCATTTTAGGCTGACCAGCCAGATGTCATCGCCATGTCACCGACACATCATGGTCTTTTTTTGGAAACAAGTAAACCACAGGGTACTTATGTGTACTTTTTCTTTAAATGCGTGCACGTCACTCCTCGGGCTTCACATGGCTGGAAGCCTCTTCCGGTGCTGCAACCTCCCCCACCGCGGATGCCTCAAAACTCGCCACATAAGCATTGCTCTCCTCCTTGGCACCAGCTAATTTGGCTTGCGCCTTAACCATCTTATCCAGTGGTTACCTCGAAATCCGACATTTTAGGGTTGCTTTGGCGTTGTTTCAAGATTCGGGATTTTGAAATACGAAGAAAAATGGAGGAAGTGTAAGGGCTCGACGAGATGCGCGGGAAAAATATTTGAGGTTGAAGATGAAAGTGGGTAAATTTGTAAGGGAAAAGTACACATAAGTACCTTGTGGTTTACTTGTTTCCAAAAAAAGACCATGATGTGTCGGTGACGTGGCGATGATGTGGTGATGACATCTGGCCAGTCAGCCTAAAATACTGCCCAGGACTGAAGTTGTCCCTGAAATGAAACCACAAGGTACTAAATTCGTAACAAAAAAAGCACATGGCCTTTTTTTGGAAACAGATAAACCACAGGGTACTTAAGTGTACTTTCCCCAAATCATTAATTGGTATTATGATAATTGATGACTAAATAGCAAGCATATACTATAACATGTATAACATTAATATCAAGTAAGATTTATTTCAACATTTAATATCAATATTCAATAACTCCACTTGAATAACAACAATCCATAGCAATACTTTATTCATTGGATCTTCTCAAAATAATTAATACTACCGCAGCCAATATAACAATTCATGCAATATAATAATTGGCATTGCCGTCCGATTCATGCAATATGACAATTCATGCAATATAACAAAAGGTTTCGATCTATGCTTTCCGAATTTCAACCTTTAATGCATTCACAGAATATTCTAATCCAATTTTCGATTATTTACTGAATATAATAGACCCCGATACAACCCGATTATTTATTCTTATCAATACTGTAAGTAATAACTATATTTGGGTTCTAATTCTATTAGAATTTAATAGGTCTAACGTGACCCAAATAATCAAAGCACAATTAATGTAATGATTTACGTAACCATCAACAACTAATACTCCACTATACTTATTGATCCGAATATCTATTATATCAAAACATATATATACGTAATTATTATGTTTGGAAACCATATACATAATTGACAGAAACTTTTCAATTCCGACCTTCATATGCAAGCCTTCATATGCATACGTAAATCCCATTATTACCAATAAATAACCTAGTCACACCATAATTCACGACTCAACAACGAACCAAGTATAAGACAAGATCATAATAACAAATCCAGAGCATGTCGTTCTATTCTGAAATTAGCCGTCAACTCATACAATCCCATTAATGCAAAACCAATCCATAAAGAACACAAGCTCTGATACTACATGTAAATTCTATTTACATAATATAATCGATAAGCAGAAGCGTACCCGGATTAGTTGATGTCGAGTAGAACGTCATCGTCGCTATAGCCTAGATTTCTCTCGCTTTCTTACCGTTTATGATGCCTATCAATGGATAGCATTAGCATCTATTTATAGGCAGAGAGAGGACCTAGCTATGTACCCTAATTCGATCTGGTGCGTCCATCAAGCTACCAATGAACGGTTGAGATTAAACTAATAACCAGAGTTATATAAGAGAACTCTAATTTCTAAGAATTATCAATTATAGAATTCAATTACATGAGAGCCACCTTAATAGAATTATCTAATAGATAATTCTTACATCTGAAAATCTGCATTTTTCGACCTTTGTGCTCGTTTGTTCACACACGTTGGCCTGCTCTGTCAAGGCCAAGAACCGCCATCTGGGCAGTTTCAAAGAGGTAACTTGCGCAATACCAGCGGAATGTAGAACCTATATGGACCCACCACTTTCCAAGAATTACATAGGTAACTCTCTCGCCAGTTGCCTTGTGAAGTTATCAGAAGAAGTGACAAGGGGAGACAATGGGTTTGTGTATGTTGCTGAGATCATTAGCGAGTCTATTCGAGAAACTGGGAACAAGTGTGTTTATCAAGCGTTCAAGGACAACCTTCATCCTCTCGGTCCGCCTGGTGAAGGAGAAATTTTTTTCATGGTGGTCGGATCACACCGACTTGAGTTTTACCAAATAGATTTTGGGTGGGGGAAACCCGTCAAATTTGAACTGACCTCTTTAGATTGGATCAGAGGCATTTCCATGGCGGACAGCAGGGATGCAAATGGTGGAATCGAGATTGGCCTGGTCATGACTTAGGGCAAGATGGAAGTATTTGAATCCTTGTTCCATAGACATGTGTCGGGATAAGTTATAGATGAATTTTCTTAAAAAACAATACCCGAGTGGTGCAAGATTATCTTTTGGTCTGTGGTTATGGTTTTCGTTTTGTTACTTTGAACGAGAATAAAGTTCACCAGTTAAGTTAAACCAATCAGTCACTGTTGATTTCAATGTTTGGTAGTAATATCTGTTCTATTTTGATGTTTCATTAAGGTTTAGGGTTTAGAGTTTCGAAAAAACACCGCAGAAATATTTTGATTGAGGACGGCTCGTCCCTTCAATTCTCTATTGCTTTGGGATGATATTCGCATGAAGAATGTTCTTTATATTAGTTAAAAACAACCATGAAGTGTGTTTTCTTATCTCCTATCTTTGTGGACGATATTCGCATGAAGAATGTTGAATGTGGAAACTAAAGTTGGTAAATTACAATTGCTCAATGTGTTTGATCGAGATAACTTCGACTATACTATAATTTCTAGGCGATTGTCGTAATGGATCTTTTCACCAGGGTTGTCTATTAGGATGTGCATACAAGATGTAATGTTACGTCTTAAATCGAGACCGTAGTTAACTTCGAATTCCGATAGGTGCTCTCTGGTTTTGTTACCCATATTGCTTGCTGTGCAACTTGGGTTCCCTGTGTACAATTTCTTCGTGGAGAAATAAAAACAATTATCTTTCAAATAAAATTCGTAGTATGGCAACGCCGGACCAAACATTGCCCTCTAATAATGGCATACCTGGTGAACCAACTGTTAAGAATGCTAAAAGTGGAGAGGATTTGGTACAATTAGAGATTTTTTTTCAACCACCAAAGTTATATAGAAACAAAAAAACAAAACTTCGCTTTCTAAAAGACAAAAAATAAATGTAGAATTTTATTGTTTTGTTTCTAAATTAATCTAATATCTATCTTGGTTATTGTTGTGATATCCCGTATATGTTGTCGAAAATATTTAAATCATTTGATTGATTCAATCTAGACTAATAATATGTACCTTCTTTTCTAAAGCAAATTACGAGGAAAAAAGACAATAAAAAGTATTTGTGTTAGTTTCTAGAACTACTGGCTCAAATCATGGGGGCGTTATATTTTGTATTAGAGTTGAACGCACCTACGAGAGAGGTACTTTGAGATTGTCTAAATTTGACAAAATGAGGTGAATGTGATATACCAATAAAGTAATATATATATATATATATATATATAATGTAATATATATATATATATATTAATTGAAATATTTAAGTGAATTGATTGATACTATTTATACCAATAAAGTACATCTTCTTTTTTGGCATACATCATAAAAGAACTCTAAAGTTAAATGCGTTTGACCAGTAGTAGGATCAAAATAGATTACCTCTTAAAAGATTTCTCGTGGTGCATGTGAATAAAGACAAATTATGCTAAAAAAGCTAGTGCTAATTTATAGAGTCAATTGGTCAAATCATAGGTTACAATTGTAACTTTATTTCTACAGAAAAATACTAAATCTATTTTGGAAGTACTTGTATCTCATACGCAGCTCCATGCTCGGTTGCTAACACTTTGGATAGAAATTACATCCTGAAGCGCACCTCTTCTGATTAGGAGTGGTTGTCAACCCTTTTCATGATTATCAATCTTACCACGTGACATCATACTGAAGTTTTAGTAGAGACTTAAACGATATTGCATATTCTCTTATTGTGTGTGTCTAGCTTTATATCTTTCTATATACTTTAGCGTTAAAGTTTGTAATTCTGTTTCTTAATGAAAGGTCTCTAAGTTATACAGTTTGAAAAATTAAAAATCTCTTGAATACAAATATGTTTTTAGATTAATGAAAGTAATATTGGGTTTGATTGATATCCTGCTATTCCCCATGTAAATTATATTGAGTTCCTCCCTGATTTTAATAATTGGAGATCTTTCAAATAATTGGATTTCAATAACATACATTGTGGGGTCACATGAACTGAAGCTTTGAACTTGATTTTGTTCCATACCGCGGGATGGATAATTAATTCGGATCGATTTTTTTATTGGATTTTGTTTTCTGAATGATTGAAAAATCTCGTTTCATCAGACATTTCACTAAAATATTAGACCGATACAAATTGGGAATGGAGTAAGAATATTCAAAAACAAACAAACCCATCTACAATATTTTCTTTTAAATATATTTTTATTAAACGTACAATTTTTGTTAAGTAATGAACATTGAATTTCCGTTAAATCATAAACATATTGTACCGCTAGATTAAAAAATTGTTTAGTATTCTTCATTATTCTCCACTATTGGCTCGTCATTGCAGTTCAATATTTTAGTGAGTGATATTTCTTAAAAAACATTTGGATTAGAATAGATTACTTTTTAAAAAATTTTCCATGGTGCAAGTGAGTAAGGACAAATTATGCTAAAAAAAAACTAGTGATAATTTATAGGACAATTGGTTCAATCTTAGGTTACAATTGTACCTTTATTGCTACAGAAAACTACTAAATCTATGTTGGAAGTACTTAAATCTTATACGCATCTTCATGATCGGTTGCTAACAGTTTGGTTAGAAATTACATCCTGAGGCGTACCTCTTCTGATTAGGAGTGATTGTCAACCCTTAATTGTTATCGCAGTCATGATAATCAATCTTACCACGTGACAACATACTGTCGTTTTATTAGGGAGTTGAACGATATTGCATATTCTCTTATTGTGTGTGTCTAGCTTTATATCTTTCTATATACTTTAGTGTTATAGCTTGTATTTCTTGGGTTTGATTGATATCCTCCTATTCCCCTTGTAAATTATATTGAGCTCCTCCCTGGTTTTAATAAATGGGAGATCTTTCAAATAATTGGATCTCAATACCATACATTGTACGGTCACATGAACTGTAGCTTGAAACTTAATTTTGTTCTATACTGCGGGATGGATAATTAATTCGGAACGATTAAATTATTGAATTTTGTTTGATGAAGACTGAAAAATTCTCGTTTCAGCAGACCTGTCAATAAAATATTAGACCGATACAAACTGGGAATGGATTAACAGTTTCCAAAAACCAACAAACCCATCTACGATATTTTCTTTCAAATATATTATTTATAAAGGTAAAATTTTTGTTAAGTAATGAACTTTGAATTTCCGTTAAATCATAACGATATTGTACTGCAAGATTAAAAAATTCTTTAGTATTCTTCAGTATTCTCCACTATTGGCACGACAATGCAGTTCAATATTTTAGTGAGTGATATTTCTTAAAAAAATATTTGAATCAGAATGGATTACCTCTTAAAAACTTTCCCATGGTGTATATAAGTAAGAACAAAGAGAGCTAAAAAAAATAGTGATAATTTATCGAGTCAATTGGTCAAATCACTAATTACAATTGTAACTTTATTGCTACAGCAAACTACTAAATCTATTTTGGAGGTACTTATATCTCTTACGCAGCTCCATGCTCGGTTGCTAACACTTTGGTTAGAAATTACATCCTGAAGCGTAGCTTTTCTGATGAGGAGTGGTTGTCAACCCTTAATTGATATCGTAGTCATGATAATCAATCTTACCACGTGACATCATACTGAAGTTTTAGTAGAGTTAAACGATATTGCAAATTCTCTTATTGTGTGTGTTTAGCTTTATATCTTTCTACATACTTTAGCGTTATAGCTTGTTATTATGTTTCTTAATGAAAGGTCTCTAAGTTATACACTTTGAAAAATTAAAAATCTCTTGAATACGAATATGTTTCTAGATTAATAAAAGTAATATTGGATTTGATTGATATCCTACAATTCCCTAGTAAATTATATTGAGTTCCTCCATGGTGTTAATAAATGCGACATCTTTCAAATAATTGGATATGAATACCATACATTGTAGGGTCACATGAATTGCAGCTTGAACTTAACTTTGTTCCATACTGCGGGATGGATAATTAATCCGGATCGATTAAATTTATTGAATTTTGTTTTATGAATGATTGAAAAATCTCGTTTCAGCAGACATCTCACTAAAATAGTGACCGATACAAATAGGGAATAGTGTAACAGTCTTCAAAAACAAACCAGCCATCTACAATATTTCTTTCGAATATTTTTTTTAAAAGGCAAAATTTTTGTTAAGTAATGAACCTTGAATTTCCGTTGAATCATAAACATATTGTATCGCTAGATTACAAAATTGTTTAGTATTCTTTAGTATTCTCCAGTATTGGCACGTCATTGCATTTCAATAATTTTAGAGAGTGATATTTCTTAAAAAATATTTGGATCAGAATGAATTACCTCTTAAAAATTTCTCATCGTGCATCTCAGTAAGGACAAAGTATACTAAAAAAAAACTAGTGTTAATTATAGAGTCCATTGGTTAAATCATAGGTTACAATCGTAACTTTATTGCTACAGAAAACTACTAAATCTATTTTGGAATTACTTGTATCTCATACGCAGCTGCATGCACGATTGCTAACACTTTGGTTAGAAATTACATCCTGAAGCGTACCTATTCTGATTAGGAGTGGTTGTCAACCCTTAATTGATATCGTAGTCATGATAACCAATCTTACCACGCGACATCATACTGTAGTTTTGGTAGAGATTTAAACGATATTGCATATTCTTTTATTGTATGTGTCTAGCTTTACATCGGGAATTTTTTTAATTCATTTTACTATTCATGAAAATTTTTCAAATTAGTAACCAAAAAACAAAATTACAAAAAAGATGTCCACGGGGGACAGTTTTGAAAATATCACGTGTACTAGTTCAATACACCAAATTTTTCTCCATGTAGACCAATACACAGAATTTTATTCCGGATTCAATACACATAAAAATAGTGTACTAGTCTACACGGAGAAAAATTCCGTGTATTGAACCACTACACGGAATTTTTTCCCATGTATTGGGTATCTAGGGTTCGGGTCCAACAATCTCAAATTAATGGATAAAACGAAGTTTTGGATTTCTTATCTACCAACACATGAGAGAAAATCCTGTGTACTAGTCAAAATTTGGTTATAAGTTGGAACGCAAAAGAACCGAGAGGAGAAGGTGAAAAAAAAATCCTCCTAAATTGTGGTTTGAAGAGGAATTTTACAAGGTTTAAAGCTTCAATCTTCAATCAAGCAGCTAAGTTATCCTAATTTAGTTTATGTGTTATAGTTTGTAATATTTGTTATGAATTTTTGAACCATTGTTATTAATTTCGTGAATTGGGAAATAGTAGTGTAGTTGATTATCGGTAATGTTAAAATTAGAAATTGGAAAATTGATTAAGAAAGTTGGTTGTATTGCATAATTTAGTTATGAATTTTTGAAGCGTCGTTATTAATTTTGTGAATTAGAAAGGATTAGTGTAGTTATTAATTTTGTGATTTTTTATGTGACTTGTGTAAACATTTTTAAAATACTTTTATGTAGACCTATCTAAAATATCTCGGCAAATTGTACGAATTGGAGTGAAATACAATGAAGAAATTAAAAGAAAAAAGGCAAACTACTAGGTGAAGCAAGGTCGAAGTTTCATGAAGATATATTAAAGTATGAGCGATTATGGCGAAAAGTGGCTCAAAAGATTTCATTTTATGATAATGAAGAAATAGAATCATTGATATTTAGATATCTCGTAGCTTCAGGAAAGTATCGACCAGTGATTATTGAGGATGAGGGAGATATTGTGAACATGGTTCAGACCGTAGTCAACATATATGAAGTGGACGCGAGGGAAATAACGTTGGACATAATTATGAAGAAGAGCACATGTGAGGAATATGAACCAAATCTTGTCCAAGGAAACCAATCAAAAAAAACTAAAACTTTGTACATAATTTTGTACAGTTCATTCAACAACATACTCAAATTATTATAAATTTCTTTTGGCAAAATTGAATCTTTAGAAAATAGTCGCAAGTGTCTACGGAAAACTAAAACTAGTATTTCAATAACACAATGTGCAAAACGTCTATTTCCAATTGCACACATAGTACAAAAATAATTTTATCCGGTATTTTAGCTGTCGCCGGTTGTGTATTTATTTACTAGCTCGCCGGGCCCCTGTGTTCATCAAAATCACAATACACAAATCATCTTCTCTTCCGAAAGAAAATACAGAAGCAACCCTCACAATAAAATGGACTCGTCAACCCAAAACGCAGTGACTGTTCTGGATGTCTGCCAGATCACCCCAGCTTCTATCTTGCCGGAGTTCTCCATGCCCATTACATTCTTTGATTCCTGGTGTCTACAAGTCCCCGCCATGGAGTGCCTTTTCCTCTACCAACTAACTGACCCGTCCCCGAGTCATTTCAACTCAGTCATCGTCCCAAACCTGAAGCGCTCTCTCTCACTCACAATCACCCACTTCTTCCCTCTTGCCGGCCACCTCACGTGGCCCACACACGACCCAATACCCTCCATCCTATACAAACCAAACGACTATGTTTCTCTGACAATCGCCGAATCCACAAACCCGGAGTCCTTTATCCGCCTCGCCGGCAACCGACCATTCAACGCCAGTGAATCTCGCCCCTACGTGCCCGAATTGCAGTCGACCGACTCAGAAGCGGCGGCTATATCCCTCCAGTTGACGTTTTTCCTCAACCATGGTATCGCGATAGGCGTTAGCTTCCACCATGCATTTCTTGATGGGAAGAGCTTTGCCTTGTTCATGAAAGCATGGGCCCACATGAACCAGCAACTGCAATTCTCCACTAGCCTGGACTCGGAGCTGATCCCCTTTTTAGACCGATCTGTCGTCAAGGACCCTGAAGCACTTTCCTTGAAAGTCCTGGAGCATTTGGAAAAGTTAAGGTCTTCTTCTGCCCCGAGAAGAAGCATGAAGGTGCCTCCCAAACCTGACCTAGATCCAACCTTAGTGCGCGAAACTTTTCAGGTTTCCATAGACGATACAAGGAAACTAAAGGAACTAGCTTTCTCCAAGCTAGGTAACAATGAAAATCTACATTTTTCGACCTTTGTGCTCGTTTGTTCACACACGTTGGCCTGCTTTGTCAAGGCCAAGAACCGCCAGCTGGGCAGTTTCAAAGAGGTGACTTGCGCAATACCAGCGGAATGTAGAACCTATATGGACCCACCACTTTCCAAGAATTACATAGGTAACTCTCTCGTCAGTTGCCTTGTGAAGTTATCAGAAGAAATGACAAGGGGAGACAATGGATTTGTGGATGTTGCAGAGATCATTAGCGAGTCTATTCGAGAAACTAGGAACAAGTGTGTTTATCAAGCGTTCAAGGACAACCTTCATCCTCTCGGTCCGCCTGGTGAAGGAGAAATTTTTTTCAGGGTGGTCGGATCACCCCGACTTGAGTTTTACCAAATAGATTTTGGGTGGGGCAAACCCGTCAAATTTGAACTGTCCTCTTTAGATTGGATCAGAGGCATTTCCATGGCGGACAACAGGGATGCAAATGGTGGAATCGAGATTGGCCTGGTCATGACTAAGGGCGAGATGGAAGTATTTGAATCCTTGTTCCTTAAACATGTGTCGGGATAAGTTATAGATGAGTTTTCGTTTAAAAAAAAAAAAACTCTATCCTCGGGTATTGTTTCCCGATGCAAGATTATCTTTTGGTCTGTGGTTGTGGTTTTCGTTTTGTTATTTTGAACGAGAATAAAGTTCACCAGTTAAGTTAAACTAATCAGTCACTGTTTATTTCAATGTTTGGTAGTAATATCTGTTCTATTTTTATGTTTCATTAAAGTTTATGGTTTAGAGTTTCGGAAAAACAGCGCAGAAATACTTTGATCGAGGACGGCTCGTCCCTTCAATTCTTTAAATAGCTTTGTGGATGATATTCGCATGAAGAATGTTCTTTATATTAGTTAAAAACAACCATGAAGTGTGTTTTCTTATCTCTTATCTTTGTGGATGATATTCGCACGAAGAATGTTGAATGTGGAAACTAAAGTTGGTAAATTACAATTGCTCAATGTGTTTGATCGGGATAACTTTGACTATACTCTAATTTCTAGGCGATTGTCGTAATGGATCTTTTCAGCAGGGTTGTCTATTAGGATGTGCATACAAGATGTAATGTTACGTCTCAAATCGGGACCGTAGTTAACTTCGAATTCCGCTAGGTGCTCTCTGGTTTTGTTACCCATATTGCTTGCTGTGCAATTTGGGTTCCCTGTGTGCAATTTCTTTTGTGGAGAAATAAAAAAATTATCTTTCAATTCGTAGTATGGCAACGCCGGACCAAACTTTGCCCTCTAATGATGGCATACCTGGTGCACCAAGTGTGAAGGATGCTAAAAGTGGAGAAGATTTGGTACAATTAGAGATTTTTTTTCAACCACCAAACAATGAGTACTTTTAATTACGTTATATAGAACGAAAAAAACAAAACTTCGCTTTCTAAAAGACAACAAATAAATGTTGACTTTTATTATTTTATTTCTAAATTAATCTAATATCTATCTTGGTTATTGTTGTGATATCCCGTATATATTGTCTAAAATATTTAAGTCATTTGATTGATTCAATCTAGACTCATAATGTGTACCTTCTATTCTACAGCACATTACTAGGAAAAAGCACACTACAAAGTACTTGTATTAGTTTCTAGAACTAGTGGGTCAAATCATGGGGGGCATTATATTTGGTATTATGGTTGAACCCACGTACGACAAAGGTACTTTGAGATTGTCTAAATTTGACAAAATGAAGAAGTCGCGTATGTAAAGAGAGGTGAATGTGATACCTTGTATATGTATTGTTTGAAATGTTTAAGTGATTTGATTGATACTATTCATTCCAATAAGGTACATCTTCTTTTTCGGCATATATCATAGAAGAACTCTAAAGTTAAATGCGTTTGGCGAGTAGTAGGATCAAAATAGATTTCCTCTTAAAATATTTCTGATGGTGCATGAGAGTAAAGACAAATTATGCCCAAAAAATTAGTGCTTATTTATAGAGTCAATTGTCGAATCATAGATAACAATTGTATCTTTATTTCTACAGCAATCTACTAAATCTATTTTGGAAGTACTTGTATCTCATACGCAGATACATGCTTGGTTGCTAACACTTTGGTTAGAAATTACATCCTAAAGCGTACCTCTTGTGATTAGGAGTGGTTGTCAACCCTTAACTGATATTGTAGTCATGATAATCAATCTAACAAGACATCATAATATGGTTTTGGTAGAGAGTTAAACGATATTTCATATTCTCTTATTGTGTGTGTTTGTCTAGCTTTTCTTTCTAGATACTTTAGCGTTATAGTTTGTAATTCTGTTTCTTAATGACAGGTCTCTAAGTTATACACTTTGAAAAATTAAAAATCTCTTGAATACAAATATGTTTTTAGATTAATGAAAGTAATATTGGGTTTGATTGATATCCTGCTATTTCCCTTGTAAATTATATTGAGTTCCTCCCTGGTTTTAATAATTGGGAGATCTTTCAAATAGTTCGATTTCAATACCATACATTGTAGGGTCACATGAATTGTAGCTGTGAACTTAATTTTGTTCCATACTGCGGGATGAATTCGTATCGATTAAATTATTGAATTTTGTTTGATGAATGATTGAAAAATCTCGTTTCAGCAGACATTTCACTAAAATATTTGACCGATACAAATTGGGAATGGAGTAAGAGTATTCAAAAACAAACAAACCCATTTACAATATTTTCTTTCCAATATGTTCTTTTTAAAAGGTACAATTTTTGTTAAGTAATGAACCTTGAATTTCCGTTAAATCATAAACAGATTGCACCGCTAGATTAAAAAATTCTTTAGTATTCTTCATTATTCTCCACTTTTGGCTCGTCATTGCAGTTCAATATTTTATTGAACGATATTTCTTAAAAAATATTAGGATCAGAATAGATTACCTTTTAAAATATTTCTCATTGTGCATGTGAGTAAGGACAAATTAGGCTAAAAAAACTAGTGATAATTTATAGAGTCAATTAGTCAAATCATAGGTTACAATTGTACCTTCATTGCTACGGCAAACTATTAAATCTATGTTGGAAGTACTTGAATCTCATACGCAGCTCCATGCTCGGTTGCCAACACTTTGGTTAGAAATTACATCCCGAAGCGTACCTCCTCTGATTAGGAGTGGTTGTCAACCCTGAATTGATATCGTAGTCATGATAATCAATCTTACCACGTGACATCATACTATAGTTTCAGTAGAGAGTTTAACTATATTGCATATTCTCTTATTGTGTGTGTGTAGCTTCATATTTTTCTACATACTTTAGCGTTATAGCTTGTAATTCTGTTTCTTTATGAAAGGTTTCTAAGGTAATATTTGGATTAGAATGAATTACCTCTAAAAACATTTCTCATCGTGCATCTGAGTAAAGACAAAGTATACCAAAAAAACTAGTACTAATTATAGAGTCAATTGGTCAAATCATAGGTTACAATCGTAACTTTATTGCTATAGAAAACTACTAAATCTATTTGGAAGTATTTGTATCTCATACGCAGCTCCATGCACGATTGCTAACACTTTGGTTAGAAATTACATCCTGAAGCGTACCTCTTCTGATTAGGAGTGGTTGTCAACCCTTAATCGGTATCGTAGTCATGATTATCAATCTTAACACGTGACATCATACTGTAGTTTTAGTAGAGAGTTAACGATATTGCATATTCTTTTATTGTGTGTGTCTAGCTTTATATCGGAAATTGTTTTTTAATTGGTTTTACTCTTCATGAATAATTTTCAAATTAGTACCCAAAAAAATAAAAATGCAAAGAAAGTGTCCACGGGAGATAGTTTTGAAAAAATCCCGTGTACTAGTTCAATACACAGATTTTTTTTCTCATGTAGACCAATACATAGGATTTTATTTCGGATTCAATACACGAAAAAAACAGTGTACTAGTGGTCTACATGAAGAAAAATTTTGCATATTGAGCTAGTACATGGGATTTTTTCCCTTGTATTGGTTATCTAGGGCTCGTGTCCAGTAATCTCAAATTAACCGACGAAGCAAAGTTTGGGATTTCTTAACTACTAATACACGAGAAAAAAAAAATCCCTTGTAGTGGTCAAAAATTGGTTATAAATTGGAACGCAGAAGAACCAAGAGGAGAAGGTGAAAAATAAAAAACAAAATCCTCTTAAATTGTGGTTTGAAGAGCAATTGTACAAGGTTTAAAGCTTCAATCAAGTAGGTAAGTTATCCTAATTTAGTTTATGTGTTATAGTTTGTAATATTAGTTATGAATTTTTGAATCGTTGTTATTAATTTCATGAATCAGGAAATAGTAGTGTAGTTAATTATCGATAATGTTGAACTTATAATTTGGAAAATTGATTAAGAAAGGTGGATGTATTGTATAATTTAGTTAAAAAATATTTTGAAGCGTCGTTATCAATTTCATGAATTAGGAAGGATTAGTGTAGTTAATTATTGATAATGTTGAACTTTGAAAGTAGAAAATCGATTAGGAATGATGGATGTTTTTTATAAGTTAATTCACATAAAACTGTTATTTTGTAATTTATACTGTTGAACCGCTGGTATAACTATTTTTAATTATTTGACCATTGGTCGAAATGATGCAGTTGAATTAATTAGGGGTTGGTTTTTTATGCCACTTGTGTGAATATTTTTAAAATATTGTTTATATAGATCTATCTAAAATGTCTCGACGAATTGTACGAATTGGAGTGAAATATGATGGAGCAATTAAGAAAAATAGGCAAACTAGTTTTGAGTACGAATGAGGAGGTGAAGCAAAGTTGATGTTTCATGAAGATATGTTAACGTATGAGCAGTTAAGGCAAAAAGTGGCTGAAAAGATTTCATTTTATGATAATGAACAAATAGAATCATGGATGTTTAGATGTCCCATAGCTTCAATAAAGTTTCGACCAGTGATTATTGAGGATGAGAGAAATGTTGTTAATATGGTTCAAACCATGGTTGATATATATGGGGTAGACGTGAGGGAAATAGCATTGGACATAATTATGGAGAAGAGCACATGTGAGGAATATGAACCAACTCCCGTCCAAAAAAGCCTTTCAAAAAAAGAAATTAACGTGGACTTGGACTCAAGTACTCCATATGCAACCAAAAACTTGGACTCTAAAGATGAGAAGAAGTGGAGGTAGATAAAGAACCGGACTAAGAAGAAGAGAACGACAAGGAAAGTGAAGAAGAAGAAGGATTTCAGTTGGACCAAGAAGAAGAATCAAGTTGGTATGTACAGCTTCACATTAGTGAGTGTCATGAACAAGCATCGATGACACTATATGCTGATCAATAGGGTTATAAAAATTATTCTAACAGAGGTTGTGGGCTTTTGAAGGAAGGTAGTCTGTGGAAAACCAAAATATAAGCTACTTGGGATGTAAAGGCTTACGCAATGACAGAGGGCCAAGAGTACGTCATTAAAGTATCTAGGCTGAGTATTTATTATGTTGAATATAAGAAAAAAGCCGAGGATGAGTACAACTGGAAGATACATGTATCACAGGATAGAAGAGATGAACTGTTTGGTTATTGAAAAATTGTGAAAGACATCCACCCCATACATGCGGTTGCCTTTAAGATAACCTGGATCATCGACAATTCTTAGTGCAGTACATAATAGAAATAATTAAAATAAGAGTAGCAGATGAACCAAATATTTTTATTAAGTCTTTGTAGAATAAGTTGCATGGCTATCTGACGTATATGCCTTTATATACAAAAACTTGGTGGGAAAGAGAGAAGGCATTCTAGATATTATGGGGAGGTTGGGATGAATCTTACAGTCGACTACTACAATAGTTTTCCGCATGTAAGGTAAGTAATTTTGGAACTGTTATTCAATAGGAATATTACCATAGTAGACCGGGGGAGATCACTACACAAGATATTTTGAGCCTGGCATGAAGATGTGCCAATGACTTTTCTGGGCTTTCAAGCCTTGCATTGAAACTCATGAGCATTGCATGCTTATTCTGCAAACTGATAGAACTTTCTTATATGAAAAATATCAATATACCTTATTGATTGCTACTGCTATTGATGGTAATAGTGCTGTACTTTGAGTAGCATTTGCTATCGTTAAGAGAGAGAAAAATGAAGATTGGGCTTGGTTTATAAAACAAATCAGGGAGCACATCACCAATCAGTGAGGAATATGTGTTGTATCTGATCGACACTAGGGTATATTAAATGCAATGACAGATGTACATGGCTGGGGAGAACGTATGGGTATTGCACATCGATATTGTTTGAGAGACGTTACTAGCAATCTCAACAAACACTTCAATGACCCACAATAAAGAATGTGATGAAGATTGCAGATATTAACATCTTTATCCAAAGACCTTTTACAATACATTTTAGTTTAGTATTCAAGATAATGTGACATCAAATATAATGTATGCAAGAATGCAAGTGCAAAGGAAGAAGTTAAGAAGTTATTTATTCGAAGTCTGGAAGGTTGATCAAGAAGTATACCATGGATGATTGATGACGATATATCTAAATGATATTTAGTGGTAGATGGTGGATGTCGATATGTTCACATGATGACAGATATTACCGAGTGTATAAACAAAATTTTCAAAAGAGCACAACATTGGTTGCAGAGATCTTTGCAAGACTTACTAATTATTTACAGGTGTTGAAAAATGTGTTCCCTGTTAGATAATATTGTCAAGGATGCTCTGTGTGAAATTGGAAAAATGTGAGAAGAAAGCTCAATGGCATATCATCTCAATATTCGATGCCCAAACTAGTGATTTTAGTGTATTGACAAGATAATCACCATGTATGGGAAGAGTTGGGAATATACACAGGGTCTGTCTGGACATAAGAATATGTGATTGTGGGAAAATTCAAGCATTTCACTAACCGTGTTCACATGCAATGGCTTGTTGTACCAAGATGGGAATAAAGGACTACATGATATATATCGACTTTTACTATTGGCTGGAGACAACACAGTTATGTTATCAGCATTATTTGTCCCTCTTGGAAATTCTGCATATTCGCCACCACCAAAAGATCCAACTATTATCAAGATTATTCCCGATGAAAGAACTTTGCGAGGAAGAGGTCGACCAAAGAAGCAAATATATAATGAGAAGGACTAAGCACCTTTATGCATCTAGTGTAGTTTATGCAAGGCAAGGGGTCATGTAAAAGCCAATTGTATAGATATTACTGTTGTTGCACGAGTTAAATTTATAAACATAGTAAGAGCAGATAAACAGAGTTAGTACTAGGACACATCATTCGTAGTGACACTCATCTTTTGTATCTAATGTAATGATCTAAACTTATTGATGTTTTTCCCACCTTTTATCAATGTCGTTAAATCATCTTCCCGTTAACCATCTGTTTGAGGTTTGTTTATTTTTTCCAATTGTTCAGACATGAGCATGCATGATAAGGCTCACATAGGATCTAACGATGAGGGTGTGGACAAGATTGGGTACCATTCACCACCTCCTGTCATTCACCTACCAAGCAAAATAATGTAGGAATGTTATGACTCCAAGTTTTGGGGTACTTTAAATGTTTGACAAGGCCATCCACAGGTTATATTGACCCAAAAGCAAAGGCCAAGGCAAAGAAAAAATTATTTGGCGAGCCTGATGCATGAACGCATACAATGGACTATCTTTGAGCAAGATATTTAATCAATTTTGTTTTTATGAGGAATAATATACATATTAATAAGCACAAGTTTGCACGTACGAGTTTGACTTATGGATGCACATGGCTATTTTGCATGAGATCAATTGAGACCTACAAGAATATCAAACATGACTGTATCATCAAAGATGTAATATCATTAAAACACTTTTTGGTTAATTTTGTTATTATGGCTTGCTAAGTACTGCTTTTGCAATTGTTAGCTTATGCTTATGCGTGTGGAGAGTACGTGCGATGTGAATGGTCATTGTTTTACAAAATTTATGGTAAGAACATATGAGTTTTATTTCTAAATAACTAATATAGTCCACATATACTAATTAATTCTTTTCAACAAGACAATTCAGGTAACATTGATGGTTTTATAGCGTGCCAGTTGGGACCATACATCTAGGCTGTGTTCTCATCCTTTAAAATGTAAGCCTACTTAAATATCGTTTGCATTGTATATATGAAAATATCCTTTTCATATATTCTGCTGACAAATCTTTATTTTTAGTTGTAGGTCAAGTACCATTATCCACACAGTTGGCTTCATGACGGGAAAGAAAATATTATCAAGGTCTTTCTGATAAAACTTGAATCAAGCTAAGGATCACGATAACACAGTAATGGATAGTCATTTTTTGTAAGAAACTATGTATGTTTATTTGAACATTATCAGCAAGTTATTTAGTTATCAAATTATTTAGTTATAAGTAGGATTTATAGCATCACAAACATTTGGAAAGTATTACAATCCAACCTTCCTATTTTTTGTTTGGAGCCTTATCCTTCTTTCTTTGGAACACATGAATCCATTTGTTTTTACCTCCTAATCAAATGGCTTCTTGCCGCGCACTCTGTTGCTACATCCTTAGCTGGACATCCTGACTGGATGCAAATTGCCCTCACTTCTTCTTATTGCTAGTCAGAAGGACTTTCTTCAAACTCAGATCTACTCAATGTATCTGTGTGAGGAGCCAAGAAAGTTTTCTTGTGTAAAAAATAGAAAGATTAATAACCATAAAAATGCTAAGCTGCTAAATATACTTTAATAATTTCTAAGCTTATTATGCAAGCAAGAAGCAGATGTGTGCAGTAGCTGTTGTTGCTGAACATGAATAGGAGGGGAATGCGATGATGTGAAGGCTGCTAAATTAGGTTGATGGTGAAACGGGGGCATCCCAAATTCTGGTAGTCAAAAAGCTATAAATAGTTGGAATCTAACTACCAAACATTTAGTACTCGAAGTTAAAATAAGGATTCAGCGCCATCTGGTCTCAAAAAAGTCCTCCACTAAGACCTCCACTGAGAAAACAACAACATATATCAACATACATCATGAATTGGCTTGTAATAAGATGTAATGACAAAGGTTTGTAATGGCTTAGAGACATACCTTGCATGTTTGTGTCGGCAATTGTATCTATGATGACTGACTCATATAGTCTCCACACTACATCGGAGTAATGTCTCTCTTTTGTACAATATAATTGATTCGCAATTTTCTCTACCTATTAAACAAGTTTGTCTGATGTCTCGTAACAGGAACTCTCTCTATCTCAAGTACGTTGTAAACCATTGTCAGCTATTATGGATGAGGTGGCACAGACTGGGGCATGTCCATATACCATCATTCCTCACCAACAAATCTCAATGCTACCTCTGATAAAGACCTAATTTATGAATCATGCTGCATTAAATGTGATGACTAGGCATTTTGACACGCCCATAACAATATAGTTTATAAAGTAAGGGATATCGTCCCATGAGGATCGAGTATTTGCTTAATTGGCTTACTTACTAGTTTTAGGAACTTGGACTTTGGTTTGGTTTTGGTAACTACACAAACATGCACAAAATAACAACATAAGAACAACAACAACACAAGTATAAAGACAAGCAAATTTAGCAACTTAAACTAAGTAGGTAAGATACCATCGAGCACCTAAACTAGCTAAATGATTCGAGGATTTTATTAAGTTTCATGTCATGATCTGAGTGTTTCAAGGCAACTAATCTACACTCTTACGCTAGATTAGTCTAAATTGATCCTTAACTAGAATTTAGTGAACAAGATGTGCTCTTGCCCCGAAAAGTCACTTGATCCTAGCTAAACACAACTATATTTATCATACTATGGATAATCAATTACCAAGGAGGAGTCCACATCTCAAAAGGTAACTAATCAACTAGTTAAGTTGTCCATCAAGTCTATCTCCTCTCGGTTTGAAGAATTAATTATGATCATAGTCTAGGTGGCCAATCTAGATTAAGCTTTAAGATCATTAACTCGTACATGGTCCTTATCATTTTTACCACCTTAAACCATTAGCTTTGCTTAGGTTTTCAAGGCATCAAACCTACAAATAAAACTACTTATGCATATTTACAATATAAACAAGCAAGAACATATATATATTACAAGTACAAAGCATAAGAGAATTAAATAGTTAAAAGAAAGAGTAAGAAGGCTTTACAAGTCTAAGCCTAAGCTTGGTTTTTGCCTTTGTTCTTCTCCTCTTTTTCTCCTCCTTTCTCTCGGCCTCTTTCTCTCTCTCACGGTTGCCTTCCTTTTTCTTGCCTTCTTACTTAGCAAATTAAAATTAAAATGTCTCAGAATTAGAAGAAGCCTTTTGGTCAAATTGTAGCAAAGGATGTCTTCTTTCCAATGCCATCAACTGCGTCTAAATTGGACTTTGGATGAGAAAGTTATAAGCATTTTAGTTGCAAGAGGTCTGGGCTAACGTACACATATGACACCCTCCATGGTTTTGGTGCCCTCTATGGCTAGCCATGGAAATTTTGATTGGCGCCCTCCATGTTGGTGGAGTGCTCCATGCTTGCCTTGCCTTGCTTCTTCAAATCCATCTTGCTCGTGTCCTTGTGATATTGGTCATGCATCATTCAATCATTGTCCATGAAGCTCCTATAAAAGAAGAAAACATAAGAAAAATGAAAGATCACGTAAAAAGAACATAATGTACAAATACAAGATTTAGACAATGAAAACACACTTTAACAGTTAATTATAATGCTAAAACTACACTAAAATTATAAGTGTTTTCGACACTTATTAGAATGTTGTATATCATCCGTCTATAATTGACAAACGATAGATAATTTGTAGTTGTTCACGAAAAGTAAAGAATATGTAATCAAACAATATTGAAAAGTAATGAATTGATAAAGTAATGAAAAGTACTCACATTTCTTTGAACCATGGCTTCAGCATGGCTGATGAACTGCTGGGTATGCTGCTTATACTAGTCCATATAACCGTCATGGTAGTGGACTGACAAGCACTCTATGGGTATTCCTGGATAGCACACATAGGTATGTTGCTAGTCTTTTCATAGCCTTACATGCACAGGGATTAGATCGTCCCACTTCATGCCACGCTGACTAACAAGGGTGAATTTGACGACACCCATTGCAATGATAGTGAAATAGAGTGTCGAACCACGAGGAACTAGTTTAGGCCATCCTTTAGGTTAGCTCGCTAGTCTAGGACAAAATTAATGAGAAAGTTTACTAAATCTAAATGATTAATCACTTCCTTGAGGGAGATTCTGCAATCTGGGTCTGATTGGCATATGCCAGGTATGGCTGGCGTATGCCAAGTTTATCAGAATGGCTGAGCTGGCGTGCATCAGCTACTCTTGGCGTGCGCCAAGTCTCTTGAGCAAAAGCAAAACAGTCTACTGGTTTCACTAACTAAACTAATATAACAACTTAAAACACAAAAGTGAGCAAGGTGCACTTAAAACCAATATAGCCAAATTAGTCAGGGATTTATTAAGTTTGTGTTATGGTCCGGGTGTTTCTAAGGCAATCAGCTTACACATTCACGCTAGATTAATCTAAATTGATCTTAAACTAAGCTTAGAATGCAAGATGTTCTTTCGACCCCAATAGTCTATCTAAACTCAACCAAACACCAGCTGTTAATATCACCCTAATGGACAATTAATCACCAAGGAAGATTTTTCTTCACCAAGGTAACTAATCATCTAGCTAATCTTTCCATTAATCTTATCTCCTTTCGGTCTTAAGGATTAACTAAGTTCATAGTCAAGGTTCCTCACAAAGATTTTATCACAGCTAATTAGTCTAAACTAATGCAAGGTTGCTATAACTTTATCAAAACCAAAGTTGGTTGTGTTAAAACTAAACTTACTTGGCCACTAGACCCTTGTCAAAACCAAAGCATTGTTACAAAGACTAACAGTGATCATAAT